>JAOTRH010191453.1:0-11603 GCA_034768845.1 Heliamphora exappendiculata
ACACATGTGCATGTGTGTACACACACACAGATATATATATATATAATACCTGAAGAATGAGATACCCAGATGGGCACAGAGCTGGGAGTGGTCGGTCCGAGAAGTCGCAGTTATGGCGTGGCCTTGTTTCATCATGGTTTTGGAGAGGAACTGTCCAAATGGGCCGAAACCGATTATACCTATCTTTAGGGTTCTTGATGAGGAGAAGGAGGAGGAGGAGGAAGAAGAAGACGATACAGTAGCCATGGCCGGCCGCCGGTGCTGATAATTCCGGCACAGTTACAAAAACCTCGAACCGATAAATATGACGACGCGTCTCTCCCTTCCGATTGCGGTGCTAATTAACTGGAGAGTTTTCTCGATTGATTGCATCGCATAATTGTTTATTTATATATTTTATTTTATTTAAATTATTGTATTTTTTTGAGTTTTTTTCCATTAAGTCTAGAAAGTCATAAAAATAATTAAAAATTTAAAAATTTAAAAAAATAAAAAATACATCATCAAGCCTTCTTATTTGACAATTAATTTAAAATCAATTTAAATTTAATTTTTTTATTTTTTTACTTAAAAGCACAAAAGACCCAAAAGTCTTATTTTTCAATTCATATTGAATAATTTTTTAATTTTTTACATAAATTTTTTATATTTTTTAAAAATATCATAACTTTTATTATATATATTTATTTTTTATAAAAATTATATATTTAAAATTTATCAAATAATTAAATATAAAATTATTTAAAAATATTTTTATCTTTGGGTGGGTTTTGGGAGAGAATTGAAGAGAAGGTATTTGGGGCTAAAGAGAGAGAGACCAGAGGTGGACTGGTGGGTCCTCCTCCTCCTCTCCATCCTCCTTTTAAGGTAGAGATAGAGTTCCATTTCTGCTTCAATCTCCAGAGGCAGGGGGTTTTGTGGCCGAAGTAATCCGTGAATTTGATTTCAATCTCTAGAGGTAGGGGCTTCTCGATCTCTCTAAAAATTTGTTTTTAGGTTCAATTTCTGAGAGTTTAAGTGGGCTGAATTTGAAGAAATTGAATTTGTTGTACAATAATTTTAGTGGGATGCGCCCAGTGTTGGGAAATCGAAGTTTGGAGTGGAGGATTTTAAAGGAAAAAATTCTAAACTTTGTGGGTCTCCATTGAGGAGCTATAGAGGAAGCTCTAGTTTTGTTTCAGGGCTTCGTCATTGGTTTTAGGTGTTCTTAAATTTCTCCCTTCTCAATATCCATATGCAACATGCATAAGAATTTAGCATATGTATTTTCATCTCTAAATTGATGTAGTTTTCGCAATTCAATTCAGCATTTAAGCATAGCCGAGTATTAGTTGGATAGGGAACTTTTGATACTGCTAAGTAAGCTAACTGCAGTACATTTTGAGAGAGAGAGAGAGAGAGAGAGAGAGAGAGAGAGAGAGAGAGAGAATAGAACTACGAAATTTCCAACGTTTGAAGATTAAAATATTAGTGCAATTGACTTGCAGCACAGAGAAGATGAACTTAGATTGAAGCAAAAAATAAGGGTAAGTTTTTTAAAATGACTGGTTTTGTTTCAGGGCGCCGAACAATTGATGTTGGAGGAGGTGTTGAATGTGACGAGTAAAATAGAAAATTTATTTTAAAGAATTATTTGGTTGGAGAGATGGTGGTGGTGGAAGGAGGAATGAGGGAAAAGGAGACGGCGGCGGAGGGGGAGAAGAGGGAGAGAAGAGGGAGGAAGATGGAAAGGAAGGGGTCTAGTTCCATTGTCCTCCTCCCAGTGCTCTTCTTAAGTGTGGAGGGCAAATTTGATATTTTATTAATTATTAATACTAATATTATTTTATCCCTAATGGTTTTTTTAACGACAAGAAAACGGAGGGGATGTATATATATATATATATATATATATATATAATCAAATAAAATAAGGAAGGTTGGTGTAATTTCGTAAAACAATGAAAGTATTTTTATTTTTGTTAAAAATTAATTTTAAAAAAAATTAGTATAATTTACCCTTAATGTAATAGTATAAACTAGCGTGGGTCACGTGTATAAATGTTAGTAATACATTTCCATATAGCGATCTTAAAGAAAATATTTATATAACTCAATCAACAGCATTTGGTGATCTTCTTCATCCAAATTATGTATGTAAACTTCACAAGTCATTCTATGGTTGAAACAGCCCTCTGGTGCCTGATTTAAAAGATTCTTTCTTCTCTCTACTAGTGTTACGAATCTAAACCTAATTTAAAAGATTTACTTCATTTCTTCTCTTCACAAGTGTTATGAATCTAAGTCAGATTCCTTTCTTTGTACCTCTATTCAGGCAGGTTCTCACTTAGGCCTGTTCGATAAATGACTTATTTATTTATTTGTTTATTGTGAAATAAGTAAAAATAAAAATAAATAAATTCATTTAGTTACCTTAACTTTTAAGTGATTTATTTACTTATTTGCTTAAATAAGTAATAATATTTAGCTTAAATCTTGTTTAAAAATTGTTTATTTAGTTTATTTGCTATTTAGCCTAAATCTTGTTTATTTGTCAAATCAAACGAAATTGTTTATTTAGTTATTTATAATTCAAATAAGTCAATAAGCAATTTATCCGAACAGGGCCTTCGTCATATTTTTAAACATTGATGATCTAAAGATGTTGGCGGGTTGAAATGGAGGGTGAAAAGAAAATTTCTAATTAATCTATCTTTAGTGAGTTGTTTTTTTAACCATGGTTAACACATTAATTATCAAAATCAGTGAGTTGAGTAATATTTTTAGCAATTTTAACTCACGATTTAAGCGGTTTAACAGGTTGAAATGCTATAAAATTTTGAGAATATTTTTAAAAATTTATTTCTAAAAAATAAAAACCTATTGTAATATTTTTAAAAAATCACATTTAACTAATCAAACAAAAAAACAAACTAAAAATAATAGTAATCAATAATAATAATAACATGAATAAATATCTTCAACAATAATATTTACATTGCATGAAAAAAATATTCACAACATATAATGTAAGAATTGAAACCATAAATATTCTAAATTGTTTCTTATAAAATAAATTAATATAAATATAAATATCTATATGACATTGACATTCATCGTATGTAAGTGTTGGGAGAAATATAACGCCACAATATATACATGCTTGATGATACAGAAAATACATATTTATTGATTTTCAACAATTACAATAAACAAAATTCCAGAAAACGAAATACAGAAAATAACATGAACAGAATATGCAAACTGAATCCTGCAAACGCAGTTTTCTTAAGAATTATTCACCGCCTACCGAGGGTGTTATAGGTTTTTTACCGACGTCACTCTCTCAGGATCAAACGGCTGACACGATCGTTGGAACACAACCAAAGATCGGCTACGAACGTACCTTGTCTGCCTTTCTCTCTTTTACTACCATAGCATTGAAATCTGTCTGTATCTCTCATTTTGTTTTTACCTCTTCACCTTGCTGCTGAATTTCTCTCTGTCTCAAAATCGAATGGGATGACAGTTTATATAAACTTTCACCAATTGAGAGTTACAAAAGGAATCAATGACCATTGAATGGTGTTGATTCTCAGAATTCATTTGCCAATTGAATTCACAAAATTCTAACAATCCCCCATATGAATGAAATTGGCGGGAGTACAAACCCAGATTACAAAGTTGACTGCAAGAGAGATAGACAACTGATAGTCCATGCATAGGATAGGTAGCGATTAGCCTTGAACTTTCCCTTATGAGAACCTATCGGATTTACCGGCAAATAAGTGGGCAGCTCCGCCTTGAACTGTGTCGCCTTAGCAGTAAATCGAGACAATAGGCTTCACACAACGACTTCCACAACGAAGTTTTCGTTCTCACGGTTATGTTCGTTTTGACCATGAAACACACTTCCTGGTTCTGCAAGTATTTTCTCGAAAATTTTACCTTGTCAAATTCTCAAAGAAGCGGCCCCACTTCATACTCACATAGGTGACTTTTATTCAATATATTTCTCTAAACCAACCTGCTCACCAGTAAAAGTCATTAAAAACTAATATTTAACCTTAAATCACCGCTACATCATAGGAATAGGTAGGAATTCTCAAACTCCACGGTGATCATCCGAGGTATACGCAATTAGGTTGCCCCATTGAACCTAGATCTTGGGATCTCCAGTCAGCTAGGTTGGCTTTTCTTTCACGATACCTTTTTATGTTACAGGCTTTAATCCTATTTCCATCGATGCTATTTCAACTAACTCACTGGTTAACCCTTTGGTTAGCGGATCCGCAATATTGTCTTTTGACTTCACATAGTCAATTGTGACAACCCCACTTGAGAGTAATTTTCTAATGGTATTATGTCTACAACGTATATGTCTAGACTTACCATTATACATATGACTATGTGCCCTTCTTATTGTCGATTGACTATCGCAATGGACACATATTGCTGGCACAGGTCTAGGCCATCTTGGAACATCTTCTAAAAATCACTATAGCCATTCGGCTTCTTCAGTTGCTTTATCTAAAATAATAAATTCTGATTTCATCGTAGAACGTGTTATACACGTCTGTTTGAAAGATTTCCAAGATATCGCTGCACCACCAAGTAAGAATACATATCCACTTGTAGACTTTGAGTCTTTTGTGTCAGATATCCAGTTTGCACCACAGTACCCTTCTAATACTGCTGGATATCCAGTGTAGTGCAGTCCCAAAACACGAGTATATCTCAAATAGCGTAACAATCTAACTATTGCTTTCAGTGATCAAGTCCTGGATTACTCGTGGATCGGCTCAGTCTACTTACTGAGTAAGCTATGTCAAGCCTTGTACAACTCATCAAGTACATTAGACTCCCGATGACCTGAGAATATTTCAATTGGGAGACACTCTCCCCCCCCCATTCTTGGATAACTGGATACTCATGTCTACCGGGGTACTGGCGACTTTAGTGTCAAAATTGTTAAATTTTCTTAGAATTTTATCAACATAATGAGTTTGAGACAATGTAAGGTCGTCAAATGCTCTGGTGATCTGTACACCCAGAATCACATTAGCAAGACCCATATCCTTCATGTCAAATTTTGAATTCAACATATCTTTAGTGAACTAGATAACCTTGTCATTACTTTTCACAATGAGCACATCATCAACGTAAAGACACATGATGACTTAACCTTTATCAGTGTCTTTGACATATATACATTTGTCACATTCGTTGATTTGAAACCCATAAACAATACCACATTGTCAAATTTTTCACACCATTATTTAGGAGCTTACTTTAGACAATACAAAGATTTAACTAGCCTACAGACTTTTTCTTTAGGCCTAGAAAAATCCTCAGATTGTTCCATATAGATTTTTTCATCTAAATCTCCATTTAGAAAAACTGTTTTTACATCTATCTGATGTATCACTAGATTTCATAATGTCGCGATAGCGATTATCATATGAATTGAGATTATCCTGGATACAGGAGAATAAGTATCAAAGTAATCTAGGCCTTCTTTTTGTCTGTATACTTTGATAACAAGCCTAATTTTGTACTTATCTATTGATCCATCTACTTTCATCTTCCTATTGATGATCCATTTGTAACCCAAAGGCTTACTACCTTGTGGCAAATCCACGTATGGTTCTGCAGTATGGAATCAATCTTGCTTTTAATCACTTCTTTCCAAAACGGAGCCTCATGACAGCTCACAGCTTCCTTGTATGTACGAGACTCATTTTTTAACAAGTAGGTTAGAAAATCTAGACCAAAAGACGTTGATTTCTTAGCCCGTTTATTACGTCTTGGCTCTATATCAACTTTCTCTTCTTGATCTCTACTGCTATCATTAGCACGATACAAAGTCCATTTTACTGAACTGGACTCTTTTATGGATCTATACGGAAATATGTGTTCAAAGAATGACACATTTCGAGACTCCATAACAGTATTCTTGTAAATATCTGTTACTATAGATTCATACACAAGACATTGATAAACACTGCTATTTTGCGCATAACCGATAAAAACACAATCAATGGTTTTTGGACCTATCTTCTCCTTCTTAGGAGGAAGTATGGCTACTTTTGCAAGACACCCCTATGTTTTTAAATAATTATAGGTAGGCCTTCTACCCTTAAACAACTTATAAGGTGTTTTATCACTCTTCTTGCGAGGTACCAAATTCAGGATGTGATTAGTAGTGAGAACCGCTTCACCCCACATGTTCTGAGACAACCCAGAACTTACCAACATAGCATTCATCATATCCTTCAAGTACGATTTTTACGTTCAGCAGTCCCATTCTGCTGAGGTGAGTAAGGTGTAGTGGTTTGGTAGATAATTCCATATTCATGGCAATATCCACTAAACGGTGATTCATATTCACCACCTCGGTCATTTCTCAACACCTTAATCTTTCTGCTAAGTTGGTTTTCCACTTCATTCTTGTACAGAATGAATTTATCCAAAACTTTATCCTTACTCTTTAGCAAGTATACATAGCAGTACTTTGTACTATCATCAATAAACGTGATGAAGTACTTATTAGCACTGGGAGTCTGAACATATTTCAGACCACACACATCCGTGTGAATTAAACCCAGTGGCTCGGTACTTCTTTCAACCAAGTGAAATGAAGATCTCGTTAACTTTGCCTCTACACAAGTTTCACACTTGTGAGTTTTATCAATGTCAAAACAAGGTATGTGCTCCAAGTTAATTAATTTATGCATATAATCATAATTAACATGACCTAGTCTATCATGTCACCAAATAGAAGACTCAAGTACATAAGCAACATGGGATTTCATTTTATTAGCAGTGAGAATGATAGTCATTACATTCATTTTGAATAGACCATTGGTTACATATCCTTTCCCCACATACATCTCTGCCTTAGATAGCGTAACTCTGTCTGCCTCAAAGACCATCCGAAACCCATGCTTACTCAACAGAGACCTAGATATCATATTCTTCCGAATATCTGGTACATAGAACACATTATTCAATGTCAACTCTTTTTCAGATGTCATCTTGAGGATCACCTGGCCTTACCCCAACACATCTGAGGTAGCAGAATTTTCTATATGCAGCTTCCAGCAGACATAGCGAGTGGCCCATGTGTCTATCCACCATTCTTATGGAATTAAGCCTACAATATTCACTTCAAATACTATGGCCGAGAGATCAATATTTGAGACACCTTCAGTTGCCTCTGCCATATGAGCTTGAGCTTGGAAATTTTTTGGCTTCTTGCACTCTGAAGCACGATGCCCAAACTTGTCACAGTTAAAACATTTTTCTTAGAATTTCTCCTTCTGTTTTTTGGTAATATGACCTATTGGTCCTAGTTTAACTTTCTTATCAAACCTTGTGTTGGCAAGCCTGTCATGAACACTCTTCTTTACTCTTGAAGAGTTTTCAACTTTCATCACATTGCCCATGTTGGAGTTGGACCTGACACTCTTGCTCATTACTCGATTTTCTTCCTCAACATTCAGTTTGAAGAATAGAGCCTCCAGAGTCATCTCCTTGTTCTTGAACATTAGATAACTCTTGAATTCATTCAATGTTTCAGGAAGTTTGTGGATGACTACGGCCACTAAGAATGCTTTACTGAAGAACATCCCTTCTGCTTTGATCTCATTGATCAAAATCTGAAGCTCTTGGATTTGTACCGTCATAGGTTTTGAGTCCTTCATCACATAATCAACGAACCGGCCCACTATGAACTTCTTGGAACTAGCACCCTCAATTTTGAAATTTCGATCTAAGGACTCCCATAGTTCCTTAGCAGTCTTTGCCCCATTGAACAAAGAGTACAATAAGTCATCTAGAGCATTCAGAACATAATTCTTGCATAGATAATTAGCATTCTTCCAATTATCAAATGCCATAAGTTTCTGAGTGTCTGCATTCTCATCAGCAACTGGAGTTTCCTCAGTTAGGCATCTAGCCAGATTTAAAGTGGTGAGGTAGAACACCATTTTCTGTTGCCATCTCTTAAAGTCAACTCCTCCTTCAAACTTTCCTAGTTTGTCCACATGAGATAAAGGAACAGTTGGACCACTAAGCATAGGAACGACTTACTTTTCAGGAGCAACTTGCTTTTCAGGAGCACTTTATTTTTTAATCAACATGTTTCCTGAAATAAGATCAATTTACATATTAGATCTTTACAATGTCAACAATAAGAATAGATTAACAATCTAAACTTAATTTTTTCAAACATAGTCCATCATGTGGCGGGGTTCCATGGGGCACGCCCCCTAGTGGGGGTTCTAGGGAGCTGTGCCCCCTAGCAGAATTCCTAGAGGCAGCGCCCCTAGGCGGGAGTTCGAGGGCAGCGCCCTCGAAACCAAAACGGTATGCATCATTGCTCATAGCAAGTGCTTTCGAACCCCAGAAGGTCAGCCGCGCATGACTGCCTATGGCCTTAGCCGATCAGATCTCTGTTATGCAGATCTCAATTAAGCATCACAAGAAGGTGTCGACACAAGAGGAAAGGGGTTGACATAAAACAGAAGATGTGTCAACACAAACAGCGAAGGGTCGACACAAATAGCTCAGAGGTCGACACAAATAGCTTAGGAATCGACACAAACAGAAAAAGGTGTCAACACAACCACCAAAGGTGTCGACACAAACAGCATAGGGGTCGACACAAAAGAGCCGAGAGATTCAACGCAAATAGCAACCAGCGAATGTGTCGACACAAACAGGAAGAGGTGTTGACACAAAAGAACTGAGAATTCAACTAGAGAAATGTGTCGGCACTAACAGAGAAAGGTGTCGACACAAAAAAACTGAGAGGTCCAAACAAATGTAGGTGTCGACACAAACAGAGAGAGGTGTCGACACAAAAAATCGAGAGTTCCAACTCAACACCAATAGAGAAATGTGTCGACACAACCATATAAAAGTGTCGACATAAATAAACCGAAAGGTTCAACGATGAATACACGACACCAACAGAGGAAAAAAGGTCGACACAAACAAAAAATATGTCGACACAAGCAGCCAAAAGTGTCAAAAGTGTCGACACAAAAGAAAAAGGTGTCGACACAAACATCCAGATCTCAAATTTTCGAGCAGCGACAGGATGATGGAAGAGAGAAAACCACTGTAGTTTTGATTATTCTGAACACATAATCCTGGATAAAATAATTATTCTCATACTGCAACGAAACCATTAAATCCTTAAACCTGAACATACTCACAGAATATGTTAGAATCATAAACATGTATTTTCTGGAGAAGAAAATAAGATCCAAACTGAGGAGGTTTTTAAAACTGAGTCATTCTTAAGATTGTTGAGAAAAATACAACGCCACAATATATACGTACTCGGTGATTTAGAAAATATATCTTTATTGACTTTCAACAATTACAACAAACAAAATTACATGAAATAAAATACAGAAAATAACATGAACAGAATATGCAAACCGAGTCCTACAAACGCAGTTTTCTTAAGAATGATTCACCACCTACCGATGGTGTTGTAGATTTTCTACCGACGTCACTCTCCCAGAATAAAACGGCTGACACGATCGTTGGAACACCACCAAGGATCGACTACAAACGTACCTCGTCTGCCTTTCTCTCTTTTACTACCACAGCTTTGAAATCTATCTGTATTTCTCCTTTTGTTCTTACCTCTTCACCTTGCTGCTAGATTTCTCTCTGCCTCAAAACCAAATGGGATGACAGCTTATATAGACTTTCACCCATGAAGAGTTACAAAAGGAATCAATGACCATTGAATGGTATTAATTTTCAGAATTCATTTGCCAATTGAATGGTCAATTCAATTGCAAATAAATTCTGTTATTGAATTATGGAATTCAATGGCCAATTGAATTCACAAAATTCTAACAGTAAGAACATGACAATTAATATATATTATAGGTGGGTTGGGTTGAGTTGATAACGAGTTGAAGAAATTTAACTGGCAACCAACTCACCTCTTTTTTTTTCTTTTTTTTAACTGAACTCACTCAATCCAATCCACTTTTTCACATAAACTGCACGAATTGGGTTGACGAATTGGAGCAAATTGATGAGTTGTTTGCACACCCTTAATGTTCTCTTGACCAAAAATGAATTTTCTTTCCTTTCCGATGTTATTCAACAGCTTCAAGCTGAATTTGAACTTTAAGAATCTTGGTCGCTTGCATTATTTTCTAGCTTTGATAATCCATTATGCTTTTTTCTGGTTTCTTTGTTAATCAAGCCAATAAGCGACAAATTCTTGACTAAGCATCAAATGCAGAACTCTAAACCTTGCAAAAACTTTTTGTGCTTCTAGTACTTGATTACATCTGACTGATGGTTCTTTACTATCTGACTTTACTTCCTTTTGGAGTCATGCAAATATTTTACAACAACTTACCTTCACTCGTGCCATCAATTCCATTTATCAATTTATGCATGCCCCAAATGAACTTCATCTAATGGCTACTAAGCATATCATTCATTACATTAATTGCACCATTACTCATGGAATTTCTTTTTGCAAAGAATTCTCTTCTCTTTCTTCTTTTTCTTATGCAGATTTGGCTAAAATCCCATATAATCGTTGTTCGATTTTTAGTGATTGTATTTTTTTGGGGCCTAATCCAATCACATGGTGTTCTAAGAAACAAGTTACGGTCTCTCATTCATCAACTGAAGTTAAATACCAGTCACTTGCCATTATTGCTATTAAACTAGCTCGGGTTCGTATGCTATTGGTTGATCTCTCCATCGGCTCCCCGCATTTGGTGTGATAATATGTTTGCTTTGGCTTTGGCATATTGAAGTTGATTTCTACGCGCAGACCAATTTTTCATGCGCGGATCAAGCATATTGAAGTTGATTTCTATTTGTTCAGGAATGTATCATTCGGAAAGACTTGGAGGTTCAATGTATTTTTAGCGAAGATCAAGTTGCAGGCCTTTTTACTAAAGCTCTTCTCTCAATTGCTCGATTTCACACGTTCAAAGACAAACTGATGTCTAGTTCTTGCTCATCTGTTTGATGAGCGGTATTTAGTCAATGCTCTTTTATGTTTCAAGCACGTATGCCTTTATTATAACTGGAGGAGATAAAATTTGTCAACGAGATAAATTTCTTTTTTTTAATTTTATAGAGATAAAATTCCTTAACGAGATAAAATCCTATCTTTAAATATCATAAAGATAAAACTTCTTAAAGTGATAAGATTACATCTTTAAATAATATAAAATTGTTATATGGATATATTTTTCTTAAAAAGATAATTCCATAATATAATTAAAATTCTTTATGAAGGACTCTTACTCTATAAATAGGCACTTAACCCTACAGGTGAAGTAACGTAATCATACGCTTATACTAATTTTAAATTTCGGTAAATTATATTTATACCCCATGTATTTAAGGGTAATAACGCTGATACCTACTCTATTCTCTGAAATATCACTGCCATCTCCTACATTTTTATTTTTGTAACACTTAGACCCCAAAACTAATTTCTGTTAACGAAAACACTGTTTTAACAGTATTTTTAGTTTTTTTGTTTAATTACAAAATCTTGTTTAAAAATTTTTAATTAAAAAATAAAAAATTTCTAAATACAAAATAAATAACATAAAATT
>JAOTRH010191464.1:0-11603 GCA_034768845.1 Heliamphora exappendiculata
ATATCTTTATGAAAATATCTAACTCCAGATATTTATAGGTCTCCAAAATATTTTTTTTTTGAAATTTTTCGAGAATCGCGCCACAACGGCCCACAGTCCTGAGAACCTACCCCGCATGCATATTTAAGCCCGATCATGCATCAAATGTAGAAAAAATATATTCGAATGAAAACACGTAATGCGCGTCCGTAAACGCCAAAAAAAAGGGTCAGGGTCTCACAACTCTACCCCCCTTAAAGGAATTTTACCCCTGAAATTCAACTCAATGCCAAAATAATAAACCGTCGATCGCAACCAACACAGGCACACGAGATGGTCAGCCAAACCATTCCTATGATATAGTCAAACAAGGTCAAGCATCCTAGACAATTGCCAATTATCTCATAGACACGGGATCTACAACACTCCAAACCTCATATCCTCACCAACCGCTGCCTCAACACAGCATACCTTCCACGGGATCCATAGCCAACCCCAAACAGATGTAGCGATCCCTCTGACCCAAAACCTGCAAATTCAAAAAGTACCTCTGCTCGCTAAAGGCATATCAGCATCCTCCAGCACGATTGATGCCCTCAAAGAACCGCGAGCTGCAAGAGAATACACTTGGGGTAACCCCACTCTGTCCTGTCCACCATAACTCGGCACTGTCGGCTGTTGCACCGACTGAACTGATGTGCTCCCACCTGCCATCCAGGAAGTCTGTACTGCAGAAGGCTGCTGTCGACCCTGCACATAAGAGCCCACGGGTGTGTCCTCCCTACTCGGCACACTGCCTCCCTAGGAACAGTTCCTACGAATATGTTCGGGCTCTCCACATCCATACCAAACTAATGGGTCCCTCCCCTGCGGCTGCACTAGAGCCAAACTCTGAGATGGTCTCGGTTGTAAACAATCTGCCACACGATGCCCCAGCTGTCTGCATCAATAACAGGTCAACTCCGGCTGCTCTGGCCTCCTAGACGAAACCACAAATGGTGATGGTGCTGAAAATTGCTGTGTTCCAGATGGATAAAAGCTAGGACCAGAGGACTTCTGCCTCTTGCAGGAGCGTCCACCTGTCTGTACCTTCGTACCGCCCTGTGATGTCCTGGCCTTCCTCGAAGCTCGAGTCTCAGCCAAAGCATTCTCAACCCTCGCTGCCCCCTCCACCAGCTGTCTGAACACACGATATCCCATCACAGCCACTCACTCCTTGATCACCGACCTCAAGCCCCGCGTAAACCTCATCGAAAGTAACTCATCTGTGCACTCCACCTCCGGTGCAAATCGAGACAAGCTCGTAAACCTGGCCTCATACTGCATGATGTCCATGGCCCCCTAGGTAAGAGAATTGAACTCCTTCTGCATAAGTCTCTCCTCAAAGCTGGGAAATATCTCTCCAGAAAGACTCGTGTAAAAGCGGCCCATGTGGCCCCTACTATAGTCCTGGCATACCTCCACCAATGATGAGTATCACCTCTCAGCGAAAAGGTGGAAAAAAAAAACTCGCAACTCATCCTCCACAATCTGCAATGTGTCCAGGATCCGAGACGTCAACTCCAACCACTCTGTCGCCAGAAGAGGATCAGGATCTCCTGCAAAGGTAGGCGGATCCATGCGTCTATACTCCCGCATCACAACTATAGCCCTCGCCTCAGGCACCCTCTCCCTAACAGGCTCACCCCTAGCAACCAGCTCCTTGATGGAACCAACCAGCACACGCAACAGCTCCGCTGCGTCCATCAGTCCCTGGGGAGCATTAGCATCCTCAGCATCAGGGATAGGAATATCCCCTTGGCCAGCACGGCCACGGCCTCGACCACAACCTCGCCCTCTCCTCGCCGGCATCGCGTCTATATGAAAGAAAATAAATATATAAGACGTAAAATATCACATCAACATAAACACTAAACACTTAGCATGCTATCACATAGCCACATAGGTTCATGCTAAAAAAAACTCTACATATACCGAGGAGAACCAACTAGAATGACTCGTCAATCTAGATAACCTACTCAGACTCCCTGATAGAAATCACGTCAGCTAAACGCGTTTCTAACTTGGCTCCCAAGTTTGTTAATCCAAATGCCCAAAGACGGGACTAATCAATCCCATAGTTTAACCCCCATGCTCATATATACACATCATTCACGTATGACCCGTATGCTATAACGATCATGTTATTAAAGCATGTAAACACATGCAATCAAGCACACGCAATCAACCTCACACGGTGATGCAACCTCTTTCCACGGCTCATAGGTATTCGAACCTAGAGCTCTGATACTAAGTTGTCACGCCCTAAACCCCGGGCCACGTGAAACGCCCAGAAACAACCAAACATACACCCAACCCGAAAATATACTCTCAAAATAAACCATACACGCAGAGTATATAAACGCCAAATGGCAACATTACATGTCACGAACGCCCGTAAAACATGTTATAATATACATGTAACAAAACTAGCAAAAAGAAAGACTACAGCTCTTCCACCTCTTCAGCACCTCCAGATCAAGTAGCGTGACCAGTACCTGAAGAAAAATAAATCTCACACCGTGAGCCAAAGCTTAGCAGATTCTAAACAACACATGCAATATAAGCTAAACATACACGATAAACGAAGTGCAATTTTTGACTCTCTTTCAAGTCCTAAAAACAGTTTCAAAAAGGTTTTAGATCACGACTCACCAGAGCCAGAAAATCATTTTCACATGCAAGGGAAAGCGAGGATAAAAACCATTTGTCGACTCATTAGAACCTTGAAAACAATTCGAGTATTACGACTCCCGCAAGCCGTTATTACAGTATTTCGACTCCCGTAGGCCGATAATACAATTTTAAGAAAATTGGCCAATCCGTCCCAATATGCAGTACATACAATCCATGAACACGTGCCTCTTCAAGACCACGTTTCAGCCTTCAGATATCGCGCACACACCCACACCCGTGCCTCATCAGGATCTCGTTTCAATCCGTCAGATATCGCACGCACACACACACACCCATGCCTCTTCAGGATGTCATTTCAATCCGTCAGATATCGCACACGCCGACTTTCGCAACCTACCTCATACACCGACTTTCGCAGCCTACCTCATACACCCACACACGCACACATGCTTCATCAACCAGGATTTACATCAACTGGATCACAGATTCATCTAATCCATTTCATACACATATGCAAACCTAAACCAGGATTTAAAGCCTATAACCATGTATCAACTCGACGTTCCAAAAACCACTTCACATGCATATAAAACTCTAGGTTTTAAAGCATAAACCACGTTACACATAACGATATCACCTTATGCAATTCACTTACATATATTCCGTACATAAATAAACAGTTATAAATATGCACATAACCGTAAGAAACCGCATCACGGCACCACCCGTCAAAACCGACATCCACTCACGAGGGCAACCCACACGACCACCACTGGCCCAAACATTCCCAACACGACCATCACAAGCCCACGACGCTCACACGCGCCAACACAAACCCAACATCAACCCACGCACCTAACCATGGATCAACAAGCTGCATCTACCATGCACATCACCTACGAGGGCGACACTCAAACGCACACCTAAGGCCATGACACGACCCCCGAAGCCACCACACAACCACCCGAACCCCAAAAGGAATCAACAGGTATTTAAATCAAGTAATTCTCATTAATTAATCAATTGAATACCATTGGACACCAATCGAAAACTAAGGAATCAATCCAAAACCACAAACTAACAGCCCACAGGTTCAGTCGACCGAGCCCCACCTTCAGTCGATCGAACACCCTACTAGAAAATCGCAAAATGCTAAAACACACGGTTCAGTCGACCGAACCCCTTGGTCCAGTCGACCGAACCCAAGATCCAAACTTCAGTCGATCGAACCCCGAGGTTCAGTCGATTGAACCTCGACGGAAATCGTTTCTGAGCTACGGGTTTCTACATCCAAACCCCGATTCAAAGCCTCTGAACTCCAAACCAACATCCGTGAACACCCACACGTCTAGACCTAACACCGAGACCCCAAAGGAAACTCCCGACACCCGATTCCATCCATAGAAATTGCCAAAAACGAGATTTTAAACCCAAAAATCTAACTTTGAAACAAACCTAGATCTACAGCAATTTACCAGTTAAAAATACACATGTTTACCCATAGCACCCTTATACAGCAGTAGGGTCTAGAATCCTACCTCGATGAGTTTAAAACTCGATGCCTCGAACCACGTGCAAAACCGAGCTTCGCTAGAATTGAAATCTGACTAGATGGTTGCGTAGCCCACGACGCTAAAAGCAAGGATCCGCTGTTGGATTATTGAAAACCGATCCCCGGGCCCCCGAGAACTTGGAGAGAAGGCAAAGAGAAAACAAAAAACTTACTGGAAAAGTTTTGAAAAATAACTTTTTAAAAATATCTAACTCCAGATATTTATAAGCCTCCAAAATATCTTTTTTTTTCATTTTTCAAAAATTGTGCCACAATGGACCACAGCCCCGGGAACCTACCCCGCATGCATATCTAAGCCCAATCATGCATCAAAAGTAATAAAAACATACTCGAAAGAAAATACGTAACGCGCGTCCGTAAATGCTAAAAAAAGAAACAGGTCAGGGTCTCACATGGCATGTTTGCCCTCATTTTATTTTTGGACTTATGACAACTTGGGCCATATGGACACTTCAATTTTTATTTAAGTTGGGCCTTTCCGTGTTTAGGTTTTTTCTTGAATTTGGGTCATTCTTGATTAGGATATTTATTTATTGTGGCCTTTTCTTATTTGGGCCTCTATTTATTTTTGGTCCTTGAGCCATTAGGTTCTCATCATAAAATTATTTCTTCTATATACCTTGCATTCTAGAGTTTTACGAGTTCTAAGAGAAATTATTACTCCAATTAGTTTTCTACCGTATTATTTGAAAATATGGATCCTTACAAATAAAATAATATATATAAATTATTATTTAATTAGGGGTTTAAATAGAAAGCTATTTAGCTAGTTTTAACAATTTTTAGCATGTTTTTGCCATTTTATTTATATCATGATAGCTTAGGTTATTTTGATAAAATTGCATGTGGGTGTGTTTCATGTATTATTTAGTTAGATATTGCATGTCGTAGGATTTAGAAAAAAATTTTAATACTTGTTTTTTTTATATTCTATATACATATGTTATGTATTTTTCATGTTTGATTTTAAGTGTTCTCACTTTGCCTCCATTTTCTTTATTTGCATGTATTTGAGAAATTTTTATTAAAGAATCAATTATGATTAGTAGAGGCCAACTTTACGGTTGGGCGAACGGAGTGCCTAACACCTTCTCTATTTCGTACCTTAGCCCCCGAACCTGTTTTCTCTAGTTAAATATTTTAAAGATCAGTAGTCATTTTTTTTTTCTTAGTTTTTCTCAAAAACTAAGTGGCAACTCTATTTTTAACAAAAAATGAGTTTTTTAAAATTTGGCTTTCAAGGTGTTAAGATATTTTTCAAAACATCTTTGAGTTCCCTTATTTTTGACCATTTTTCAAAATAAAAACTCCAAAATTCCAACGTACAGCTTGCGAGTATGTAGAATAATGTAGAAGGCTCTTTGGCGGCTAAGGAATATGAATATAATAATGAGACCTTAAATATGAAACTCTAATTGTCCTATTTATAACCGCCTGTCAAAACGCTAGCGTTGCTACACTTAAAAGCTGTCACGTCCACGAACCACTCGATCGACTTTTTGATCGATTGATCGGTCTTGACAGCTTCTCGGTACTTTGCTACAAAAACACTTCTCTACATAAACAATCGCATAGTAGGTGTAGAAAAAGAGACACTCTATTAACAGCTTGCTGGACTGTTCGATCGGCCTATCAAGCGGTCTAACACTGATTGCTGTATTTTGATGTTTTTAGTTTCGTTTCTTTCTCCGATGCAAAATAAGAACATACCTCCAATAAATCAAGTGTCAAACATCAAGAAATAAAATATAAATAATTTAAATGACAATTTGTCACAAATTTGTCAAAATAAAAAAAAATTAAACCAAGGTCAAATTCTTAACATACCTCATTAGGAGTCTCATTCTAATCCTAATAACTCTCTCAGAGGGTTAAATAGAAGGGAGGATTGTGCTCCTAAGCATTACGATTCATACTTTGATTCAGATCACTCTGCACCATACGTGTTCATATTGCTTGATACTCCAAACTTGATTAGTTTTCTCCTTCACCTAATCATCGCTCTCTCTGTTTTGTGTTTCTAATCACTTTAAATATTTCACCTCTCCGGTATTTAATAGTTAATTTTCTCCTAAAAGAACACTACAATTTGCGTTTTTTTTTTGCTTATTTTTATTTTTTTGGACTTTTTTCAACTTTAGTCAATTTTTTCTTTTTCCTTTTTTTGAAATCGTCTTGATGAGAGAAATCAAAATTGTAAAAATTTTTAATCAAAATGTGAAATTTTTTCACTAAGGATAAAAATAAACAACATAAAATTTAATTTATTAACTTATTTTGTCTTATTTTTGTCTTTTTAAAAAAAAATTCATATTTTGGTCAAATCAATGTACTTTTATGGTTTGTCTCAATGAAATGAGTGTAACAAATATAATATTTTGACCAAATAATTACAAGAATTCATTAAATACAAAAAGAAGCAAATATGTCATTTTTAAAATGTTCTCTCTCTCTCTCTCTCTCAACTTAATAGGAAAAGAGTGGCTCAAATTAATTTAACCTTGATTTTATGGTCAAAATTTCACATTTTTAAAATTATATTATCGTTTTTCTAACACTTTTTGAAAAGAGCAACTCATGCTAATGTGTGTGAGATTAGATAATACAGTTCGAAATTTTAATTCTTAAAAAATATTTTCTCTAAGCCAGCTTGCAAAATGTGTGTGAGATGAACTTATCTTTTAATTCAGTATTTATTTTTCCTAAAACATTTGAAGTTGAGATTGATTTTCTAGTTTTAAAATATCATTAATTCCTCATTTTCATCTAATTATGTGGCGACGGAGTAAACAGTACACTTTTTTTTTGTTTTGTTTTTTATTTCTTTCTTTTTTTTAAATTCGGAGCTCAATGTAACATATCCTTATGAAAGAATACTATTTTAAGTTCGGAAAAATAATCAGTTTCCTCTGTTTTCTGTAGCTTTTTCTTAAAGATTTTTTGCTCAAAAATTTTTAAAGAAATCTATTTGTTTGATCTCCCATTATAAATAATTAGTTTATTTTATTTATTTTTTTTACTTTTAAATTGTAATACTTGAGATATGACATAAATTTTTTTTAAAATATTTTAGGAGTAGAGTTAACTTTTTAATTAAGTGTATATTATAATTATTTATTTTTAAAAAAAATTAAGAGCATTTGAAATGTGTATAAATTTTTTCTTATTTACCGAAGTGGTTGGATAGTAGGGTGGTTCATTAAGTTGCTAACTTTTATTTTTTAAATTTTGCTTCTACAAATTCTCTTTAGTGCGTTTTTTATTTACTTTTTTAATTTTTTTAATTTCTAGTGAAATTTTTCAATATTAGTCAAGTGAGTGTCATGAGAAATTTTAAAAAAAAGTAAAAAATTCGATTTTGGTTTAAAATCGTGATTCTAAAGGTAAGTATTTGTTGCTCATTTTTATGTTTAAAAAAATTATACATTTATTTATTTTATTTTTCTATTAAATTTTTATTTTTTTATTTTTATTATTTTATTTTATATTTTCTTTTTATCACTTGTTTCATATTCTTACAAAGAGAGATTCATGTTTTTATAAATTATGAATTATATTTTATTACTCTTTCATCTATTGTTAGGAAAAAAAATTAATAGGAAACCGTACTCTACTTGATAGACGAGCACTCTTATTTATATTAAAATTAGGAAACAGCATTACATCCATACACTCACACACAATTGATAATAACCATATAATAATAATAATAATAATAATAATAATAATAATAAGCTGCCACTAACATCTCCTTCAAGCTGGAACATATATATCAATCATGCACAGCTTGCTACTTAAATATGAGACACGCGGACTTGATAAAGTTTTGGTAAAAATATTTGACACCTGTTTTCCTATAGGAATAGATCCAAATATAACAACTCCTTTGTGATAATCCTTACGAATAAATGGCAATCAACCTCAATATACTTTGTTCTCTCATAAAATACTAAATTTGTGCCAATATAACTAGCCGATGTATTATCAACCCAGAGTCTGATAGATCCTATAAGATAAAAGTATAACTCTATCAAAATCTGCTGAAGCCACAAAATCTCAACAGTTGCTAATGCCATAGTCTGGTATTCGGCCTCAGCACTAAACCTGGATACCACTGTCTGCTTCGTGCTCTTCTAGGAAATCAAGTTCCCACCAACGAATACAGAATAACCAGATGTGCATCTCGTATCAAATGTGCATCCAGCCCAATCAGCATCGGAGTGCCCTTCATTTCCCATATGTCCTTGATCAGAAAACTAGATTCTCTTATCCAGATTTTTGTGCAAGTACTGAAAAATGCCATTATAGTAGTTAAGGTCATAGGTTTGAGCATAACCCTTTGCCACTAAACGGGCTTTTAAGTGCTCAACAGTGCCATTAGAATAAAGTTTGACAGCATATATCTATTTTCAAGATCTAGTTTTGAGGAATACTATCAATAGATGACGGGTGGTAGGTAGCATGTATGTGATGGATGAGACTTTGGATGTTGTGTGGTCAGGGCGATTATCTCGGATTTTGGATATACATTGTCAGTTAGGCCATCCCTCCCTACCAAGTCTAAAGAAATTATGCCCCAGTTTAAGTTAGGTTACACAGTTAGAATGTGAGTCATGTCAATTTGCTAAACACCTGTATGTGCCAAATGTGTCCGAGAATAATAATAGGGCAATGAGTCATTTCTCTTTAGTCCATTCAAATATCTAGGGTCTGTGTTCTGTCGCATCTTTATTTGGATTTCGATATTTTGTAAATTTTGTTGATGACTATTCTCGGATTACTTACCTCTATCTTATGAAGAAACGTTTTGAATTACCTATTGTGTTCACTACCTTTTGTAATGAAGTCCAAACTTAATTTGACAAAACTATTCGGATTCTACATGGTGATAATGTGGGTGAGTACATTGGTAGAGTATTGGGTATATAGCTGCCTACACATAGGATTATTCACCAAACGTCATGCCTAGACACACCACAACAGGATGGAGTGGCTGAGATGAAGAATAGACATCTTTTGGAGACTACACGTGCCCTAATGTTCCAAATGAAGTTCCCAAAATCTTTTGGGGTGAAACTGTGTTGACGGCATGCTATCTTATTAAAAGATTGCCATCCTCTGTTCTATATGGTGCTACACCCTTGTTAGTTTTACTTCCTTCGTAGATTCTTTTTCCATTACCACTCAAGATTTTTTAGTGTGTTTAGTATGTGAGAGATACCAGGTAGAATGTGACCAAATTGGATGCTCGAGCACTAAAGTATACTTTTATGGAATATCCTAAGATACAGAAAGGATATCGATGTTATAGTCCAAAATTACAACGATTTATAGTATCTCGAGACATGGTGTTTGTTGAGTCTGCTTCGTTTTATTGCTCGGCAACTACACCTTTCTCCATTGTTGATGATTGTTTAGATCGTATTCTGATGTATCATTCCTCCACTGATTTAATAGTGGTACCTTCTCCAGTTACCAGTTCTCCAATTGATATTTTCACGAAATCTTCTTCTGCTGCCCCAAAGGCACCTGTGATCTCATCATCCTCAGAATCATCGTCTTCACTTAGGCCCCACCGCCTCTCCTCTACTACAGTCAATATCTTCTCAGCTAGATCCAGCCTCTGATCATGTAAGTGATCATTCTACTGCTTTACAAAAGTCTTATCGTAGTTATCGAGATCATCCCTTGTATACTACATTATATCGTGGTTTGCCCGCCACTGTCTAGAAGGATATTACTACACTTGATCAGCATATTTTTCCTTATTCTGTTGTAGATTCTCTTTCTCATCTAGGTTGGCGCACGACTATGATTGAGGAGATGAATGTTCTTGAGGCTAATCATACGTGGGACCTGGTGAGTTTTCCTCTTGAGAAGACAGCTATTGGGTTGATCATAAAAGAATGTTATTGAGTAGTTCAAGTTCTTTGTAATACGACTCGGAAATAGCAGGTTGAACGAATTAGCAGAAGTATGTAAAACATCATAGAGTTTAAGTGATGAAGATAAAGTAGTTACTCTCTATCCTTTCTTCTCCAAGGTTCCTTCATTGGCAACAATAACCCCAGTGTGTCCAAGGGTCAACAGATTATACGAAAAAGTACCTTTGGAGTGGGTCATATGTGTAGATGCACTCGAGTCTATCACCCACGATTTAGGGGTAGCCATACATGCAGCTGGGTTACTTGCAACTGTGGTTGGGAGAGTATCTGCTGTGTTCCCAATCCTCATCTGGATGAAATGATCATATTCTTTTTGGCTCATATCTATAGTTCTCCTCTCAGAAGAAGAGGAAGGAGCATCATAATCGGCGACTGCATTAGCCACAGAAGATCTAGGGTGCCCATGTAGCTTCCAATATGAACTCTGTAAATGTTCCTGCTCTCCACAATAATAGTAAGACCTAGTGTCACGTCCACCTCTACCTCTGCCTCGTTCTCCATCACGGCGTCTACCTTCTCGACCTCCATCACCTCGGCCCCCATCACGACCTTTACCACGAAAACCACCTCTACGTCATCCACGAAATGCACCTAAGGCTGTATGATCACCTTATTCACTAGCAATAAAACGAGGCTCTTCTTTATTAATTGTTTCTCTCATCGTCCGAAAGACTTCAGATAAGGATAGAATATCGAACCCAACCAGAATTTGAGAACGTACTGAGTCAAGTTGCTAGTTCACCCTAGCTAAGAAGCAAACTACCAAAAACTGCATTCTCTACTATTTGGAAACCTCGTATCGATTGGTAAAAGCTACCAACTAATCATACTCATTTACCAACACCTTGAACTCTACGAAGTAATTTGAAAAAGGTCGTTCTCCCTGCTGTATCCTAAAGATACTTTGCATCATATCATATAATCAGGACAAGTCATTCATCAAGACAAATGTCTCCTCGAGTATGATTAGGCGTGTGAAAATGGCCCAATGCCCGTGGGAGGCCCAACCCAACCCAATCCCAAATGCATGTTTTTCAGCACTAGGCCTTCCCCTCTAAGCCCGTGGGTTGGGCAGGCCCAAGGCCCGCACCGCAGCCCAGGCCGACAGCCCGGCCCTTGGCCCGCCAAATTTGAAAGTTATAATTTTATTATTAAATATTTATTAGTTTTATATGTTTATGTAATTGTATAAATTTGATTTTTGATTAATAAATTTTATATTGTATTTAATTATTTTAAGTGTTCAAGCTTATTGCATTTAAATTATATAATTATTTAAAGTGTTCGAACTTATTGTAAAAAATAATAAAATTATAATAAACTAAGTACTAACTAACTTATAATAATATAAATTATAAATTTATAAAGTAATAATAAATTTATAATAAACTAATAAACTTATAATAATTAATAATATAAACTATAAAGTA
>JAOTRH010191475.1:0-11603 GCA_034768845.1 Heliamphora exappendiculata
TGGCCGAGACCTCCCTCTCTACCGTTTCTGTTTCTCTCACTGCCTCAATATTAGACAAGATAGTGATGTAAAATAGAAAGTGGAGAGAAACTTTAAAAGTAGCGTTCTAAAGAGATAAACAAGAATGGTAGAGCATTATATAGATACAATCTAAACGTAAAAATGTCATTTTGAATTTTTTTTGTAATTTCATGGATTGCCCTCGGGTTTAGACCGAGTTAGGGTCGGGTGATGCGACATGACATTTTCCATTAAGTGGACGGGAGTAACCAATTGGGTCACATTGGGAAAAATACCACAGATCAAGGGCTCAATTGGGGAAACCTAAAGTTAGATCCAAAGACAGCACTTTCCAATCTTTTGGGAGGCAAGGTGTAATTTGCCCATATTTCTTTTTCTTCCCTATTAACCACTATTAGAAGGTTTTAAATCAATCTAGCCTCATATTCTTTCTTTTTTCTTTTTCTTTTTTTTGTTTCTGTTTTTTCCCTATCTCAATGCCTACCAAGTACCAATATTGAGAAATCAAAGCATTGATGTTAAATATTTATGCTAAAAACTGTTAGGGGAATTTAAGTTGATTTTACTAATCTTCATATTATTTAACTACCACATAAGAACTAGAATTAGATTAAAACAATGTGTGCACATCATACATTCTCGACACTAGTAGTATACAATGGGATCAACTAAAACATGAATGAAAAGAAAACTCTTTGTCATTATGTTTCATCCGAAATTCTAGTACAAGCTTGCCTAATTTGAATGAGACTTTGGCTTATTTTCACAGCACTAGGTTTGATCTTGTTTAAGGTGAATTGAATCCCAGGTTAACCAGTTAAGTAAACCAATAGAACCCAAACAGAACCATAAGACACTGATACTTTTTGATATATTTTAATGTCAGTCTCAAGTTAAAATCCAAGTGAACTCTAACATGATTTCCTACGATTTTCCTTCCCGGGCCCTACATTAATAATGGGGGCTAGTTTTGGTCACTAATAGCCATTGTTGCAACAAATAAAATAGAACAAGAAGTGATCCAAAAACATTTCAAAACATTGAGAGGTAAATCTCTGTCCACAGCAAGCGCAGCGTGAATATGCGGATCAAAGGATATTAAACATATTTGATTTTCATTGTTTTTATTCTTCCCCTAGAACTAATCTTTAATTATTCTTTGCAACTTTGTATTAGCATATTAGACGGAAGTATGATACATTCTCACAAAAAATTTCAGTCTTTCCTCTTTTTATATTTCACATAGTTCAAGACAACCAGCCACACACATCTTGTTAGGACAATTGTTCTTACATCCATTGTATTCCATTTTGCGGTTGTCTTGAACTCTGTGGAGCAATTTTAAGTCCACCTAGAAAGCAACTACATACATACCATTTTTCTCTTGACTGATTTGCTCAATTAGGCAGCCAAGGCAGCTCTAGTAAACTTCTATGAGTCATTGAGGTTTGAAGTTAAAGATGATGTTGGAATAACTCTGGCAACACATGGCTGGATTGGGACCGAAATGAGCAGAGGCAAGCTCATGGTAGAAGAGGGTGCAGAAATGCAGTGGAAGGAAGAAAGAGAAGTAAGTTTCTTGACAAATAACTCGTGCTTATTGCATACAATTCGTGCCATCTAAAGCAAACATTTTTTCATGAAACAAATTTTAGTTCGTTCTTACCTACACTAATGCACATTATAAATAGGTTTCAAAGTAAGTGACTTATGTAAAGTTAGTATAGATCTATCAATGTAATTTTTCATATACGTATATTGACATGCCTATACACCAACAGATATACAAAGTTGCTTCTTTTTTTTCCCTTGAAATCAATAATCTGTAGTCGTATCATGTAAATAACTCTCTCATTGGTAGTTATGCTTCATTGTTATTCATAAATAACCTTGTAGATGGCTCCAACTGTGAAATGTGAGCCCATAAAGCCAAGAAGCACAAATACTTCTACATAAGAAACGTGTCATGTCGAACATTTACATCGGACACTAACACTCTTTAGACATCCTAAAAGTGTATCCTGACACTTTTTCAATGTGTCTTAATTAAAAAATTAAATTTCTAATATCCAACACTTCTTGAACTTTACAAATAGTTCCTATGCGAGAAGCTTATTCATAGTAACAATGTCTTGTATTCTTTGGAACGTAATTTTTGCACACTAAATGTTTTTTTGAAACACGAGATAAAACATGTAGCTATTTAATTTAATTAAGGATAAGTTGCATATTTTTTATTTAATTTGGATAGTTTATTCATATAATTGACATAGAATAAATCTATACAATTATAAAATTTTCACGTGTCCTACACATGTCATGTCATGTGTGTTTTTAAAAATTGACGTATCGGCATGGGTGGTTGTGTCGTATGTTTGTGTTTCTGCTACTTACCATAAAGGATTTATCTATTGAATTGTTGTAATTATGCAACAAAAATGAGTATTTCATTCCACTCTTAATCCATTGATCTGATTATAAAAACTCATATGTGAAACAAACAAAAGAAATAAGAACCTATTCCCAAATGGGGTTTTTTTCCTCATAGGCCGTCATTTATTATTGAATGCTACCTGACTGTTATCATGTGTTAAGCCTTTAAAGAAATAGTTTGTTTTTTATATTAGCAAGCTATGCTGTGGTTGAAGTTGCTGTAACTTTATTTTTTACATCTTTGGCCTTAAGCTACACGCCTCCGGTGGTCCTGTGGAGGAGTATGCAAGGTTGATCGTATCGGGTGCCTGCCGAGGAGTTGCTTACGTGAAGTTCCCGAGTTGGTATGACATATTCCTCATCTATAGAGTATTTGCGCCCAACGTTCTCCATTGGACATTTCGCTTGCTTTTGGCGAACAACGGTGCAAGAAGAACTTCCAACGTAGGAACCGGAACCGGAACCGGAACCCCACTTCTCGAGGCTCCTCCTCCTCGGAAGCTGCTCGCCGCTCCTTTTTCCTACTCTCAACAACCTTATCAGCTGCAGCCGAAAACGGAATAGAAGTTTTTATCTCTTGAAATTGCTAGTCATACATGTTTCTGCGTGTGTGTTTTTATAGATTATCTTCTCAAATGTGTGTCAAATTTTCCAGATAGTGCGGAGTTTTTTTTGACCCTTTTAGAGTAAGTACCAATTTGTTTGTCCTCTCTCTCTCTCTCTCGCTCTCTCTCTCTCTCTCTCTCATGTCAAAATTAATCAAGAAACTAAAAAAAGAATTTGTCAAATTATTATTTTAAGAGTCATGCTACACATTCCGAAGAAAATAATCAAAAAATATGATCGAAAATTTTTAGATGCGTGTCATGCTCAGGCCAAACCATTCTTTAGGCCAAACCATTCTTTGGGCATTACCTGATTACTTTTTCGAACTTTGTGCACAACTGTTCAATAACTAAAAATTCAATTTTAGAAGTTTTCCCGACAAAACGAGGACAACAAATTGAACCAACTCGAGAAATCATGCATGGGCAAAAAATGTAAGATCAGAAATTGCAACAAATAAACAATTTATAACATATTACCCATTTTCAGGTCGATCAGTAAAATGTCATTTTCTTCGTTAATTAATTCTAAAATGAATGAAATTGACGTTCCTTCTCATTTTCTCTATCTGATCTCAATGTAACTAATGAGAGATTCATTCATTGTCTCTATTGGCATAACTTATAATTGAAAAAATACTGAGAATATTTTAACTGATCATAATGTACGACTAATTGCCTAAATAATATAAAAATAAACATTCTCACCGATTAAAAACACTAAAAATATTTTTATTAGTAAAAAATATTAAAAATATTTTTACTCGTTAAAATCATTAATAACATTGTCACTACTAAAAAATACTGAAAATATTTTTTTAAAATTTCTTTTCAAAGATAGAGAGCATTCTCCCTAAATTTGCCGCCGCCACCATTGTCGCAACCGATCAACATACCGAGCCTCCGACGTCTCTAAAAGTGTTATACAAGTGCAGTGTCTACGACAAATCTTTCCCGTCCTACCAAGCCTTCGGCGGCCATAAAGCTAGTCACTGAAAACTCGCTAGTGCCGCTGTGACCTCCGACGATCACCCCACTACTTCAAACGCCGCAGTAATCCTGAGTGATCGCACCCACGGGTGCTCCATCTGCCACAAATATTTCCCGATCGGTCAGGCCCTTGGCGGTCACGATCGTCGCCACTACGAAGGTGGTAATAACAGCGATAGAAACGAAAACAAAAATGGGCACGGCAATTGAAGCGGTGTGGGCGCGTTGCTGTCTCAACCGCACCTTTTCCGGTGCCGCTTCGTTCAATTCCACGTTTCAACTGTTTCCTAAAAAAAAACGCGTCGGTAAAAAATTTTGATCATTTTTTTCGAAAGGTTTAGACTTTTCGTTATTTTTATGCTTTTGGTTTTTGTTTGACAAGTTTCTCAGACGGTTTTCACCTTTCTCTTTTTAGAAATATTTGTCAGTTTATCACATTTTTTTTTCTTGCTTAAGTTAAAAATAATTTAAAAGTTAAAAAAATATTTTTGAAATTTTCTTATGCTTTTTCTTGCTTAAGTCAAAAATAATTTAAAAGTTTAAAAATTACTTTTGATATTTTCTTGTGCTTTTTATTTTTTTTTAACAATTAATTTTTATTATAAACTAATGCCTAATAAAAACTTTATTTAGTGGTTTACAGGTACAACTAAAAATGGAGATGATAATGGCTAGGAAAGTCATATTAAATAAATTCTGCTTCAAGCCCAAAATTAAGCCCAAAAACATATAAGGTTGGGATTAGAACTCGTAATGATGTGATAGTTATTTTGTTGTAAAAATATATACATAAGGACAGAGCGACGAGTGGGGGCAATGCCCTGGTAATTTTTTAAAATTTTTACTTTTATTTATATATATTTTAAAATAGTGAATTTATATTTTGGCCGTACTATTTTTTTTCTTTAACTTATTTATATTCCTAACATAATTAGAAGACAAATTTAAAAAGTAATTCTTATTTTTATATTTCTCACCAACACAGTGAGCGTGAGAGATGTAGGGCTATGTTTTTGAATTTTTAAGCAAACTCAGTCATCGCAGCTGCAAGCTCATAGTCCATCGCTCGCCTCACGCTGTCATGCCGCTCGCCTCATGTCGTCGTGCTGCTCGCCAGCCTCCAGGTACTATATATACAAAATATTTTTTTAATTTTTATATTTTATGGTGCTCTAAATTAAATTTATGAATTTTTTTTTATTTTGTGACCTAGATCTGATGTTAAAATAAAATATATTTAATTTGGTGCACTTGTAAATTGTGATTTCACTGACTTGTGGGATTTTTGTTTAATTTTTGCTGAATTATTGTGACTTGTTGGGTTTTTATTGCTGGATTTTTGTAACTTGTGCCATTTATGTTGAAATTTTGTTATATTGTATTTAATTCTTCAACTTCTAAATTGCTAAATTTTTGTGATTTGTAGAGTTTTTGCTGGTTGTTGATTATGCATATTTTTTGTTTATATTAAATTTGAAATTATGAATAAATATTTTAAAAAACAGTCAAAGTTTGAATTGTCATCTTTTATAAGTTGGAATGAGTATTTGAAAAAAAGCCGTATATAAAAATTAAAAAAAAAAAATCAACAATTCTAATTAAAAATATACTCTACTGAACAATAATCCTGCCTCGGTCCATATATATATAAAGCGATTTTTTCAAGTAGCAGAGAAATTATTTTATAGGTGAAGAATATCACATTAATATGTTGATATTGTGTGCTTAGTTAACACCCGTGTATACCTTTTAATACACATAGTGTGACTGGTGATACCACGTACATTAAGAGTTATTTTGCAAAATTGAAGCCACCTAGGCCAAATCCAATTTGGAGTTGGGGCCGAATTTGATTTGTGACCCATGTGCACGCAAGGATCTCACTAGGTCCACATTAGTACCAATCCATGTAAGGTTGGTTCTTATAAGAAGAAAAGAATTCTCCTTTTTAACCAATGTAATACAAAACAAAAATAAGAACGTTTTTAGAAAACACTTTGAACCCAACAAAATATTTTTGCACAAAATAGATCCTATAAAAAGTATAAAATTATGCATTTTTGGAGAGATGACTTGTGGGCAAAAGAATATTCAATCTTAATCTAATGTTCAAAATTGAAAACTATTTTCTTGATAAATGACATATGCTTTTTTTGATAATTGAACAAGCCCTTTTGCGTCTCTATTGTGACTACAAATAAGGTTGAAAGCAGCAGACGTGGAAAATAATCCATTACAAGATCCTAACCAATGAGGGTAATTAGGATATGTGTCAAATTTATGAATATTAATTAGTGTTGAGGATTTTTTATTACTGTCAGCATAAATGAGCCGGCCATTGAAGTTGTTGAGGGTGGACAAAAGTAATGGGCCTAAGGCCCAACCCAAATAGTTGGGGGTGAGGGCCCATAAGGAAGACCAACCCGAAATGGACTTGTCCAAGTATTCGAAGAAGTTCAGACAACGGTGTTGTTCGGGCCCTGCTAGTTCAGCCCACCCCATATAGGGGCAGACCGGACCAATGAGGCTCATGTCGGCCCCTCAATGGAAAGAATAATTTCATCTTGTATACGATTTGATCCGACATACAAGATGGGAACGAATCAACATCAGGTCCACAGGGATGGAAACAAATCAGAATCACGTTAGGATGGGAAAGGATCCCAGGAAAATCAAGAGACAAAATCCTATGAGGATTCAGCCTCATGGGGTCTTAACCCCTATATAAAGGAAGGCACTCTCAAACCTACAGGTACGCTATTCTTAAGCCCAAACTCTTGCTTAGAAACCTCCCCGAGAGATATCTAACTTGAGCGTCGGAGTGCCTCCCGGTCATAACCAACCGGTAGGCGCTAACGCTGTTCTTGGTGGTTGCAGGAATTTGGCGACGGAGGAAGGACCGTCCAGTGAGTTCGGCGGAGAAGAGTTTAGCCCATATCCTGTTCGGGGTCAGCAGTATTGGGCCAGTTTGCCTGGTCTTGGTTGTGCCGAACAAGCCCAAACAGTTTGTGACGCACACAATTTGGCACCGTCTGTGGGAACGACAATCTTGAACCAACGGAATCATGAGCCAGACTCCGACTGGATTCACCGGAAGACGCACCAGGGATGACATTCCCCAAAGATCTATATCGGTTATTCCGGATAGGCCAAGGGCCCCTAGAGTTCCTTCAGAGGTTCGAAGACGAAGGGATGATGCCTCCCACAATGAGAGGCAGTTGCGCTACTCAATCACAAGTTCCAGAGGAGAAAGACCTTCTCCCCCATCTTCAAGGGATAGAGGGAGATTGGAGGAGAGATTAGCCAGGCGCGAAGGACCATCAACGATCTGGAGGAAAGAATGGAGCAGCGTGACCGAGAAATTGACGAACTCTGGCGACTGATCCAGGGGCAGGATGCTTGAAGGGAACCACGTGTAAGGGCAAGGGGAAGCCCTGAGTAAGAGGATACCGAACGGAGCCCAGAGTCTTACAGTTTGAGCTACCCTAAGAGGCGGAGGCGCAAAGAACCTGAGGTAAGTCTAAGAAGTTCTAAAACCGTCAAAATGGAGTCAAATCGGCCAAGTCAGGAAAGAGTTTCCCGGGTTGAACTAGATCCAAACCAAGACCTGCGGCAATGGTTGGAACGAAGGATGGATTCCTGGTTGCAGCACGGTGGTGGCTAAACAGCCAAAGCCGTGGAAAGAAGGGTCCTTGAACAGATCTTGGTATCACCATTGGCCGAAGTCATAGAGAATGTTGATCCACCACGCAAGTTTTCTCCACCCAAGTTTGAGATGTATGACGGGAAGACAGACCGAGTAAGTACAGACAGGCAATGGCGCTCTGGAGCGGTAATGATGCGCTCATTTGCCGTATGTTCCCATCCAGCCTGGGGGAGATAGCCCTTAGTTGGTTCCATAAGTTGCCACCTCGGTCCATAATGAATTGATAGCAATTGGATGAGTCCTTCACTGCTCGGTTCATAACCAATAGTAGGCAGCCGAAGAGTTTTGATACACTACTGGCCCTGCGAAAAAGTGACAAAGAAATAATTCGGGAGTATGCTCGGCGGTACTAGGACGCTTACAATGAGATTGAGGACTGCAGCGAGCAACTCGCAGTCGCATCCTTCAAGATCGGGCTACCTCCCCAGAGTCGCTTAAGACAGTCCCTCACCAAGAAGGCCGTTACCACAATGTCCGAGTTAATGGTAAAGATAGAACAGCACGCGAAGGTGAAAGAAAACATGAGCCAAGCCGAGCAAAGTGTGGCCTCGGTAAAGCAGCCCGAGAAGAAGGATAAGGGCTGAAAAGACCAGAAGTCCAAGAAGCCACCCTAGAAAAGAAAGGAGTCGGAAGCTTACCAGGCAGTGCAAACGATATTCAAGGAACGTCTACATAAGCTCCTAGACCAGATTAAGGACAAGCCCTATTTCCAGTGGCTACCAAAGTTGATGGGAGACCCGAGTAGAAGAGATCAGAAGAAAAAATGCCACTATCACCGAGATCACGGCCACCTGACTGAGGAATGCAGAACCCTGAAGAGACACTTGGAGGACTTAGTCCGAGCAGGGCATTTACTCTAATTCGTCGACGCCGAGAAGACTGCTCGGGAAGGAAGAAACTGAGAACAAGATCAGAATTCCGAACAAGGAGATCCTCCACTTGGCGTTGTAAAGATGATCCACAGCACAACTGAACCGATCACCAGATCGGTAGTTCGCCACCACTCGAGAACCGTAGCACATGCCATGAAGGTGGATGAGGGAAAGCGAAGGAGAACAGAAGGGGACTCCAGCCAATGCCAACCCAAGGGGATCAGCTTCTCAGAAGAGGATCTTGAAGGAATTCATCGACCTCATAGTGATGCCTTGGTACTAACGCTGCGCATTGCCAACTATGACGTGATGCGAGTGCTGATAGACCAAGGGAGTTTGGTGGACGTCATGTACTATAGCCAATTCTAGAAGCTGGAACTGAAAGACTCAGCGCTCAAAAAGTGCATAGCGCCCCTGATCGGCATTGGTATAGACCCAGTATGGCAAGTTGGAAGGATCACCGTACTAGTAAAGGCATGCCCCGCAGCTGTAAGTACTGAATTCCTTGTTGTTAACCAACCATCTATCTATAATGCTATTGTAAGAAAGACATGGATGCATAGCTTGGGTGCAGTACCCTCAACCTACCATCAATTCCTAAAATTCCAAGTAGGCTAAGGGATAGTTGAGATCAGAGGATACCAACACGCGACAAGATAGTGCTTCTTAGCAACGATGAAGAGCCCCGAACAGCTCCAGAAGTGAAGAATGTAGAAGTGGAGGAGGGCCAAACAATCTATGACTACAGCCGAACTGCCGAGGAGAAGGTAGTTGAGGGCCTAAAGAAAGTCATCATTAGCCAGGGAAATCCAGATCGGTTCTTCTTGCTCGGAACAACCATGGCCGAACAAGAGGAAACCGAACTGGTTGAATTTTTGAAGGAACACAAGGAGGTCTTCGCGTGGACACCATACGAAATGTCAGGGATAGATCCCGAAGTGATCAGCCACCGGCTAAACGTGGATCCCCAGAGAAAGCCAGTGATATAGAAGCCTAGAAAATCAGCTCCACACCATGCAGATGCAGTGGTCGAGGAAGTTCAGAAGCTGAAGGAGGCCGGGGCTATCAAAGAAATTCACTACCTAACCTGGTTGGCAAATACCGTGGTAGTCAAGAAGAAGGATGGAAAGTGGCGAGTCTGTGTTGATTTCACCGACCTCAATAAAGCCTACTCTAAAGACTGCTTTCCTCTGCCCCGAATAGACCAACTCATCGATTCAACAACGGGGCATGAGAGGATGAGTTTCCTATATGCCTATAGAGGATACCACTAGATTGTCATGTACCCCTCAGACATGGAGAAAACAACATTTATCACACTGCGAGAAATTTACTGCTACAAGGGAATGCCATTCGGATTAAAGAATGCTGGAGCCACTTACCAAAGGCTTGCGACAAAGATGTTCGGCGACTTGATCGGCAAGACGATGAAAGTCTACATAGATGACATGGTTGTGAAGACCAAGCACCCAAAGAAGCACCTTGAAGATCTGAGAAAGACATTCAAAATCCTCAAGGATTACCAGCTAAGGCTTAATGCCTCTAAGTGTGCTTTTGGAGTCAGTTCGAAAAAATTTCTAAGTTTCCTTGTCACTCACAGAGGAATAGAGGTAAACCCCGAACAAATCTCAGCCATTCTGAATTTGAAAAGCCCACAAAGTTTGAAGGAAGTCCAGAAACTCACGGGAATGGCCGCTGCACTCAACCGATTCATTAGCCGAGCCTCCGACCGGTGTTACCCTTTCTTCAAAGCGATGAAAAGGGCTAACCAGTTCAAGTGGAATAAAGAAAGTGAGGGAGCCCTAGCCGAGCTGAAGCACTACCTCTCGTCTCCCCCACTATTAACGGTGCCGAACAGTGGAGAGACTCTATTCTTGTACGTTTCTGTGTCTAGCCGAGCTGTCAGTGCAGTCCTCCTGAGGGTGGAAGACAAGGTCCAAAAGCCCATCTACTATGTGAGCAAGGTCCTTCTTGACCCAGAGACAAGATACCTGCCTTTGGAAAAGCTTGCACTGGCCCTGATCGTTACCTCTCGTAAACTCATCCACTACTTCAGAGCACACCCGATCAAGGTAATTGCCGAACGCCCCCTTCAATCGTTACTTCAAAAAGTTGACTTTTCAGGGAGAGTAGCAAGGTGGGCTGTGGAGCTTAGGGAATACGACATCACCTTCGGCCCTAAGATAGCCATAAAGGGCCAAGTTTTAGCTGACTTCATCGCCGAATTCAGCCATGAAGGAAGTTCGGTGGACGATGGGGGCAGACTAGCACGCCAACAACTCTTGAAAGTGAGGACTCAAAGGATACTTAGAGGCTCTACGTGGATGGCTCCTCATGCAACAAGGGGCTGGAGCAGGAATAGTAATATATAGCCCTGAGGGAATCCTCACGGAGAGGGCTGTTCGGCTGGACTTTCAGGCCACCAATAATGAAGTCGAGTACGAAGCCTTTCTAGTTGGGCTCCAAGATATCATTGTGCTGAAGGCCAAAAAGATCAAAGTGTTTTCTGATTCTCAATTGGTGTTAAATCAATTCAAGGGAGAGTACCTAGTTAGAGATGACAGAATACATGTGTACGTCCAATTAGCACAGCAACTGGTTAAAGGCATCCCATGTTTTGAGATCACCCAGCTCTCGTCCCTAGAAAACAGCCATGCCGATTCTTTGGCCTGCCTGGAGTCAGCTGTTAGTACTGAAAAAAAAGGTGATTTCGTTGAAAGTTCTCCAACAGTCGAGCATTTTCAACCATGAAGACAAGCCGGTCTACTGCTCGGATCTGGGTCCTAGCTGGATGGACCGCTTGAAAGGCTACCTGGTGAAAGGCGAGCTACCAGCCGATCAGAAAGAAGCTCGAACTGTAAGAAGGAAGTCAGCTAGATTCTGGGTTTCTAGTTCGGGAGATCTGTACAAGAAGTTCTTTACTGGGCCCTACCTCTTCTGTGTGCACCCGAACAAAGTCCAAGACCTCTTGTTCGA
>JAOTRH010191486.1:0-11603 GCA_034768845.1 Heliamphora exappendiculata
ATACAAATTTATATTTTTTTTTGTGGAATTCGATAATGTGATATATGATTATATTTATTAATTTTTAAAATTATCCTTATTAGTAAAAAAATAATAAATATGTTTTTAAATTTTTTAAATAAGTTAAATTTTTTTAAAACTAAGTTAAATAAACAAATAAGTTAATTTTTATGTTATTTATTTCCAATTATTTTTATTTTTAAAAAATTAATTATTTTTTTAATAATAAATAAATAAATTCATAATTCTTCTCACTCCCGCATTAAGTGCCAACGAAGCAAAGCTAAAGGGTAACATAGTCTAAAAAAAGTCAATCCACCAGAATGGATTCCCAATACCAGGGTCACCTTGGGTTTCCCAATCCCACTGGGAGTGGGTTTCATAATCCCATTAGATTTTTAATCTGCTTTGTATTTTGGAGATCCAACATTAAATTCAAAACCTCTCCAATTGTTAGTATAAATCGGTCTCTGAAACCGCTCATCAAACAGAACCTATATGTATCAAGTTTGTTTGAACATGTTTCGTTCATTTCATCTCATTATGCTATCAACACCTTGATTGGCAATTTTAGTTTTTTTTTTTTTTTGTTAAAAATAATAAAAAATTAAAATTATTTGTTTGAAAAAAAAATTAAATTAAATTAAAATACAAACTCCTAAAATATTTTATTCAAAACTCTCACTACTTTTAAAATATAATAATACTATTTATTCATAACTTGTTTGCTACCATTATCATTTACATATAAATATTAATACCAAATATATAGAAGAGTAAAAATTATTAATTTTGAATAAAAATTAAAAAAAATTAGTTTTTACCCAAACATCTAACTTTTAAAAAGTTAATTTAAAGCTAAGTTACTAAACAACTTATTTTAAATTTTATTTATTTATTTATTGTTAAAAAATTAAAAAAAATATAAAATAATTAACTTTTAAAATAATTACCAATCGAGAGTCTTACGTACATAGCTTATCACTATCATCATTTAAGTTTGAAAAAAACTTAGACCCTCTTTGGACTAATTATTTATTTGCTTATTTTTATTTTCAATAATTTTTTGTATTATTTATTTAAATTATTATATTTTTGAATCCTTTCATTGAGACAAGTAAGAAAAATAAATTTTTTTAATTAAATTTTTTTAAAAATTCATAAAAGACAAAATAAGCCAAAACAAGCTAATAAGCCAAACATTGGCCCTGTTTGAGATAATTACTTATTTGCTTATTTAATTTAGATTATTCTTGTTATTAATGAATTTTTTTATCATTTAATCAAATTATTATATTGTTCGATTTTTTCATCGAGATGAGTCAAAAAATATTTTTTTTGATCAAATTATAAAAAAATTCAAAAAAGACAAAAATAAAACAATAAGCTAAATTTTATAATACTTATTCAAGCAAAAAGTAATTGTCTTTTTGGTCGAAAGATAAAAAAAACTCAAAATAGACAAAAATAAACAAATTTTGCGCACCCAAACAGGACTTTAGTAAGTGGTAAATAATGAGATAGGTTAACATTCGCCGTTTGGTTATATTACTTTTTTTATTAAGCTTTTTTTTTAAAAAAAGTTGAACAAAAAAGTTTTTTTTTTTTTTTGGATTCTTCTTAAAGAGACAATCCATAAAAATAAAAGAAAACCCATAAATTCTTTGCTTGTTCCTAGCACCATGTTTGAGTCAATTTAAATTATCAAGGTATTAAGGTTACTCATTTTTGACTTTATTGTTTGGACATTCACAAGTAACAGCAAGGTGCCCAGTAGTGCATCTTTGTTAGGATTCAGACAACAAAATTTCATAATTCAATTAGTTTGTTATGTAGTATTTCATAAGTTAATTACATATATAAAATAATTAAGATGAATGAATTATTAGTCATTTTTAGAAATTTAGAAGCATTAGCTCTAATGTTAACTTTTTAAAAGTTAGGCCTGAGCTATTTTTATGATAATTCAGGGTCGGCTTTGACATAAGTTGGTAACGCGAGCCTAGAGCTCCTAAATTTTGTTCATAAAATAGGGTCTCAACCTAGATAAAATTTTTACCCTAAATTTAAAGCCTCAATCAAATAAAAGACCCATAAATATTTTGATTTTAACTTTATCAAAATTTATTTAAGTTAGTCATTTAAATACTTAACTTAAAATAAAATTATTTTATTAGTAAATTGCCCAAATTAGATCTAGCCCTTCAAAAAAACTATTCTGCAAAATAATTTTTTTTATAAAAGTGCTAAATTATTAGAAAAAATATTAGATTGTTCTTTTCTATATTTATGAATTATTTGTAAAAATATTATTCAATGAAATATGAGGAGAATAAATTTTAAGTGATATTTGATGAAATTATTTTATTTGTTTATTTTTATAACTATAAATTTTTTTTTTTAATTATACGACTTGTAATTTTTTCTACTCTTTTGTTTATTTGGTTATAAATGTTGGAAAATAATCCAACGTCAAAATAAAATATATACATGCTCGGTGATCCAAAAAATGCATCTTTATTAACTTTCAACAATTATAATAATATGAAATTACAGAAAAATGAAATAACAAAAATAACATGAATATAGTTTACAAACCGAATCCTGCAAATGCAGTTTCCTTAATAATGATTCACCGCCTACCGAGGGTGTTGTAGGTTTTTCACCGGCGTCATTCTCCCAGGATAAAATGGCTACACAATCGTTGGAACACCACCAAGGATTGGTTGCGAACATACTCCGTCTGTCTTTCTCTCTCTTACAGCTTACAATATAATCTGAGTTGTATCTCTCATTTCTCACTTCTACTGTCTTCTTCTCTGTTCTCTGTCCTGTCTCTTCTCCTCTGCCTCCTTTCCTCTGAATGAAATGACATTATATATAGGCCTTCCATCATGGAGGAGGTTACAGGAAAATCAATAGCCATTAGTGGCATTGATTTTCAGGATTCAATTGCCAATTGAATTCTGCTATTGAATTCTGGAATTCCATAGCCAATGAATTCACAAAATTTTAACAATAAAAAAGTTAAAAATCTTCTCTCTTTTTTTTTGTCCAAATAACAATCCTGAAGGGAAACGATCAACCTTAAATACACATGTTATTTAGTATCAAAAAATACAAGTCATCAAATATATTTATATTTTTGCGTCTTTCACAAAAAAAATAGAGTAAAAAGACTAAAATATACAAGAATAATATCTTAATAAAAACTTTGTTGAATTCATATAAAGAAAAATAATCTTGAAGTTGATTTTATTTTTTCAAAATCTTTGTGCATAAAAATTTATAAGGACCTTGTTTTAAAAATTCTCTTAGAGCCTCTAAAAACTCAAGGCCAACCTTGTGAAAATTTTGCCCCTTGGTGTTGCGTGAGAGGTAGAGAAAGCTCCTAAGGTTTTGAAATGGTGGCGGCGGTGCAGGCGACAGAGGAAAGGCAATGCTAGAGTTTTGGTGGAGGGATGAGGGTTTGAGGCGTCGATGGTCGTGGAGATAATAACTAGCGGCGGCGACGACTCTAAGTGTTGTCGTCACCGTAGGGTTTCGACGAAGGAGAAATGGGAGTTTCAGCAAGGGGGAAGGGAGAGGGATGATGAGGCAACACAGTGATGGGATTTCAGTGACTGGGACATGGGCCTAGGGTGAAGGGGGAAGTGCGGCAACGCGGTTTGGCGACGGGCGAAGGTAATGGCAACGAGGGCTTAGGGTTTGTGGCAAGGTGAAATGGGACTTGGCAAGAGGCAACGATTGAGAAATTTCTTAGCACAAGATTTTTTTTCAAAATAAGGGAATGACTGAAATTTTTAACTTTTAATTAAGATTTTTCTTTGTTAACTATGTATTTTACTAAGAACTTAGTTGTGAATTTTTCTAAAACGTTTTTTTTTCAAAAAATGAGAATTCGATTGTTACACGAGAAACTTGTCGATTTTTCTATTTTTATTTATATTGAAATAGAAAAATTTCTCAATTTAAAGAAAAAAGTAAAAATTTCTCAGTTGTATTTTTCGAAATTAATGACTTCTTCAATTTATTAGTGTTGGCCGGAGATCCTACAATTGACGGTCGACGATCGAATTCGTTGACGATCGGTGATGTAAGAGGAGAGGTCGGGGAAGAGGTTTGGTAGTCGATGGTCAGTGGTAGATGTGAAGTCGTTAACGGTCGGTGCTTATGGTGACTAGGGCTTTTGCAAGGACCTAGGGTTTCAGTAAAATCATCGAGAGGTGGCTAAGATTTCGATAAGAGGGAGATGCAAGGATTATAGGGGAGAGGAAAGGGGCTAGAGTTTCAGTAATGAGAGCACGAGCCATCGGTGACGGAGGTGACGACGACTGATGGTAGCGGCGACGACTCTAGAGGTTGTTGACGAATGACGACGGCGACTGGTGTATGGTTTTGACAGAGATGGCTATTAGCGGCAGTGACTGGTGTAGAATTTTCACAGAGATGAGATTTATGAGCATATTAGGTATAACAACATAAAATATGATATGATTTTAAAAAAAATTAGAATAAGATTAATCTTTCTACAAACTTACATATAAAATCCCTATTTAAGAACCCTAAATAATTAATTGATTCAATATATATATATTTTTTGATCAAGGAATGAGATAGCCGAGATTCAATATTAGTAAACACTTACTTGATGGATGATTTAGCTTGAGGTTTAGAGCTTGCATGCTCACTCAAATTTTTATACTTACACTTTTACTTATAAACCAATAAAAAAGCCTTTTTTTTAATCGTATTTTTTAAAAATTCATGTTTGCGCCCAATCAAATTTATGCAAATACCTATCGAAAAGTACAAATTATGTTAGTACCATATTTTAAAATAAAATTTAATTATAACTACCTTAAATAGTTTCTTTAATTTATAAAGTATAACTATTTTTTGACTTTTTGAGCCCATTTCTTAATTATTTTCATTCGATATATCTACATTAATTGTATAAAAATAATAGTTTTTCACATATGTAAGAAGGCAATACCCCTCATTTTTTTCATAACTACATTAGGTGCGTTTGGTTGTGTTTTCTAAAATTATAGTTTAAAAATGAATTTAAAAAATAAATTCATAATATTTTAAAAAGAAAAATTATATTTGGTGTACTACTTTTAAAAAAGTGAACAAAAAGAAACAAAAAAATGACGATTGAGACGCGAAGAAGACGACGACAACTAAGACATGATGAATACGACGACTGAGATACGAATATCTCTCTAATTATTCCAATCAAGAAAAGAAAGCGAAGAGTAAGTGAAGAGGACGACGACGACTGAGACATGACGAATACGACCACTGAGAAGCGATTATCTCTCTAATTCTTCAAATCAAGAAAAGGAAACGAAGAGTAAGTGAAGAGGACGACGACGACTGAGACATGACGAATACGACCACTGAGACGCGATTCTCTCTCTAATTCTTCAAATCAAGAAAAGGAAGCGAAGAGTAAGCGAAGCGGACGACGATTGAGACGACTAAGACGATGACAACCACTGAGATGACGACGACGATTGATTTCGAGGCCTGGGTCGACGACAACGATGAGATTGAGATCTAGTAAGACGACAACGGCAACAACAACGACAACGATTGAGATATGGTAAAATGGCGATGACAACGACAATTGAGATATAATGAGACAACGATAGTGACTGAGAGATCGCGATAGCGATGATTGAGATATGTGTTTTTCGTTTTTTACCAAAATTTTAACTTGAATATTCTGCAAACAACTTTTAATAGTTTTTAAATTTTTTTATTTTGAAACTCTTTTTGAACTCATTTATTTGAAAATTATTTTGTAAAAATTACTAACAAATGCATTTTCATTTTTTTAGAACAATTTTTCCAAATGCGAAAAAGAAAAGTGTAACTAAGTAGATTACTTATAAAAAAGTAAAAAAGTATTTTTTGAGCATTCTTAGATAATTATATTTCGTACCTCTCGTAAATTATGTTTAGGCTTGATTATTTTCATTTTTTAAACAAAAAAAAAACTTCCAATCAAGTCCATTAAAGTACCAAGTTTTTTCAAAAAAAAAACTCACTTATGTTTTTCTAAAAATCATTTTATATTTATTTGATTCATTTGCAAAATTAAATAAATTGAACCCAATGATTCCCAAATTGACGACTTTCAAAACAAAAATATAACAAGTAACGAAATGATTGTCAAACAATAATCATTGACGGATCAATAAGAATTATCAGAGAATAATTCTTGTTGACAATTAACATCGTAGAAGTATCTATCTAATCCAAATTCCTAAATCTGTAATATATATATATATATATATATATTGAATTCGAACCACAATATTTTTAAAATACTAACGTATCTTAGATTTAATCATAGAAGATCTCCAATGGTATTAAGATTCATAGTTTCTTAAAAAACGTTATTTAGACAATCAGAACTACTTAGTTTATGAGAAATGATATCGTTTCGTCTACGACACTATGTTAATCAAAACTGATTCAGTTTAGATTATTTACAATTATGTGAACTCTTTTGATTCGAAGTCAGTTATTATTCACTTCAAGTGTTATATGGTTCGCATACTTGATTCTCGTGTTTAAAATTTTAATCTTTTTAGGGTTCGTATTCTAATATATATATATATATATATATAATTAATATAATCAATAAATAACAAAAAATAAACAATGTAATTTGTTTAAAATTTATCCCAAGGAAAGAAGCAAAGACTGTCCAAAACACGACTCGATTTCGCATGCAAAGATTCGAGTGAGATTCACGTTTCAAGAAAACCTCTAACCTTTTGAGAGAAACCATATTCTCCCGTTACCATTTCCCAATAACTTAATAAATAAATAAATAAATAAAGAATTTTGCACTTCACAGAGTCCCACACGCACACATTTACACGAAATATTATTAATTACTATCGGAGATTTGGAATACCACGGCACATTTTGTTATAGTATTTTTAATAAATAAAATATATTAATACATATTGAGTAAAATATTTTTTATTTTTTACTTATTCAATAAAAATAATCACCGTTGCGCACACAAAATATTTATATTACATAATTAAATAAAATTATAATATAAATAATAGAAGTATTTGACAAAATTATTGATAGTAATTTTAATTATAAATTGTAATTTTTTATAAACAATTACAATTTTTGCTACAACTCATAATTATTTTTTTATTTTAATTACAAGTTATAATTTTTACTACACACTCACAACTTTTACTATAAGATATAATTTATAAGTTAATAATTTCAACAATAACAAATACCATCAATATTGCATATTGCTCCAAAACTAGCAAATAATTACTAAAAAATTATTAGATACTCCTAAAATATTATGTAAGCAATGCGATATAATACTTTTAATAAATAAATAATTAAAGTCTACACAATATCGATTACTATTTGTCTTTTAATTATCTAATAAAAATAAATTATTATATTTTTATTATAAAATTTATTATTATTATATTAAATAAAACCCTATTTAAACTTGTCATGAAAAACTTGGAAAGCACCGAATAATTACTTGCACACTTCCCCCAAGACCTTGAGATGAGACATTTTTAGATCCACACGCATCACTAACCCACCTTGAAAATTGGGTAAGTGATAGTGGGAAAAAAAAACTTCCGCTTTCCAACAATCCCAATGTCACACCTTCAAGTAGAAACAAAACCCAACGTTTAATTAAGGTTAGACTTCTCTCCAGTTTTATTATGAATTAAATAAATTTATTTAATATTATTTTAGACTTAAAATAAATATATTTTAATAATTTAAATTTTTTATTTTATTATTTTTAATTTATATGTTATTATTATAAAAGATCAAATTAATCAATTATTATTAATTATCAAAACAGATTATATTTGTGTTAATAAAATATACACAATAATTTATTTTTATTAACGCAAATATAATTTGTTAAAACAGTTAACGATATTTGATCAATTTAATTTTTTATAATAATAATATATAAATTAAAAATAATAAAATAAATAATTTAAATCATTAAAATATATTTATTTTAAACACAAAAAAAAAATTTCAATTGGACGTCTCTAATTCATAAATGAACCGGGGAAAACCTCACCCTTTCATTATCCCAATGTTTGTAGAAAATAATATTTTAGGTTGAGTAATGATAGCACTAGTAATTTAATCGTAGAATTCTAAAGTTATCGATCAAATAAATTTTTAGTAGTATTGGAGGGATTTAAGTGATTATTGAGAGTAAATTTAAAACTTAATTAATTGACTTACTTTTTAAATAAGTAAAAATTTTATTTAATAATTTTAAAATCATTTAAAGTCAAAAGATAATAAATTCAAAACTTTAAGCCAAAAAAATAATAAACCCAAAAGCTTCAATGCAAAAGTTGTTATGAATTTTTTTTATGTTAACATAAATTTACATTTAATATGAATATTATTTGATAAATTATGATGAGTAGGTTATAAAAATATATTTTTTATAAAAAATAAATGTATATAATAAAATTTATGATATTTTTAAAATTATATAAATGCATTTTTTTTTGTAAGAAGCAAAAAGATAAAAAAGAAAAGAAAAAAGGCTAGGAACAAATAAGTTAAAAGGGCAAAAGCTAATGTTGTCAACCGAAATTAATAAATTTTTTAAAATTTTAAACCAAAAAGACTTTAAGCTTAGTTTAAAGCTACGAGTGAAATGAGACTTACGTACAAATTTGTTTTAATGTATTTGATTGAAAAAGGAGTGCTAAAATCATTTTTCTTCGTATAATTCTCTAATGTAAAAAAATCATGTGAACTCTATTACTACTTAGTTATCCATTCGGCTATCTTATCATATTCAATTTCATTCGAAATAACAACTCATCTTATCATATTCAATTTTATTTGAAATAACAAATAAGAGCTCCCGGCACTATTAAGCAAAGTTACAAAAATTTCCCTCAAGCATTTGGACAGAAGAAAAAGAAAAAACAAAGTTGGTAAAAATGTCTTTCAAGCATTTGGACAAAAGGAAAAAAAATAGTGAATGGAATATATTTTTGTAATTTTATCTAATGAAAACAAGGTAAAGAATAAATTTGATTAAAAAAAGAGTACCACAATTATTTTTTCTTCTTATAATCCCTTAATATAGAAAAACCATAGATACTCTGGCATTTTTTATATTTTATCCTATCCTCCTATTCAATCAAATAAAAAATAAGAGCTCCCAAGACTTTTAATTTTCCAGCCTGAACATCCCAACACCTCCACCCCTTCTCTCTCTCCAAACATGCACTGCCAAAACCTCAAAACCCTCCAAAAACCTCCCCATGATTTCCCACAACCCAATGCTCCCTCCCTTCATCATTTTCAGTTAGACAAGTGAAGAAACAAATAAACAATGAGCTGAAAGAAAAGAATAAAGAAAGATCACTCTCTCTCTCTCTCTCTCTCTCTCTCTCTCTCTCTCTCTCTCCACTCCAGCCATATATAGTTTCTTGGTTTTACATCACTTCTGGTGATCTCCATCATCTCTGTGATATTTATGTCTAGTTTAAAATTTTATTCATGTGAATCATGTCCAACATATATAAGTATAGGCACGTGGTGCTCTAATGCTTTTAAGAATCACACGATCTTGTAATGCTTTTAAGAATCACATTGACTTTGTATTGAAGGTCGAAGTTCACGTGACTCTGACTCCTAAACATATATCGAGGCATTACGAAATTACATCCCTAATATATGAAATAATTATCGGTTTAGTTTGTTTTTTCATATCCAACAATGCTTTACATGTATATACATAGTGTTACTGAGTAAGGGGACAAATAAATATATCAATTTAATTATGCACAGTACATATTATATTTATATACACCATTCTATAACTGTGTTTGTTTCGAGAAATTATGAAAGAGAGAGAGAGTTGAACTAATGGACAAGACTAGTCCACTCAAATTTTTTTATTTTTTTGATATTACGAGTCCCATGTTTGTATTGTGGGATCCAGACTTACAGTTCATTCATTATTTATGGTATTAATAATATCAGACTTTCCTTAGTATTATTATAATATCATGCTCTGAATTTTCTTCCATCATTATCTAATATAAACTAAATTTTTATAATTTTTATTTTATTTTTTATTTCACTTTAACCAAATATAAACTAAATTTCTTCTCTAATATTTATAATGACTCATGTCCTATCCAACTCCATCTAAAATAACAATCAAACACTATGCTTATAAATATGATGGGCGCTACATACTTTTTATAGTGAAGGTTCCAGTTTTGAGCTCCATTGCATGGACAATTGGGCTGATTCCTATTTTTTTCCCCTTAAATGTGAAATAAAATAAGTTTTAATTGTGATAAAAATTGATTTATGTCATATAAAATGTATTGTCCCTCTATATATATATATATATATATATTTATACTATAATTAGTATAAAATAAACACTTTATTTATTGCAAATAAAGTCGACTCAAATTTTTTATAACTGCTATAAAAATTTCTGTAACTATCAAAATTTTCAAGTTTTTGAAAATTATGTATTCGTTCTTTATTCAATATTTTTCTATTTTAGGTAACCATTTCAGTTTTTTTTTCCCTTAAATCTATACCCTTTCTCTCTCATATATTTTTATTTAATAATAATTTTAATAAAAATTAACGATTTCACGCGTATAACATATGGCTAGTTAATTATATGTGTACAAATTTTTTTTCTACAAGTTTACACAGATTTGATTGTCCAAAAAAGTGTGTAATTTCACCGTCACGCGCGCGCACACAAATTTTTTTCTATGTGTACACAGATTTGATGGTCCAAAATAGTGTGTAATGTCACCAACATACACATAGTGTAATGTCACCGTCACACACACACATACACAATTTTTATTTTCTGTGTACAATGATTCAAAAAAGTGTGTAATGTCAAACACACACATATATATATATATATATATATATATATATGAATCATTTTAACTACCGTTTAATAAGCGGTAGTTAATAGAATAATAAAAATAATTTTTTCTAATATCAATACACTTTTAAAGACAAAACCTATTACCTTAACAGATTTTAATACATTTTATACATATTATCCATCACTCAGTGGACGTTTGTTAGCATTTATTTCACACTCACACACACACACTCTCTCTCTCTATATATAGGTCCTGTTTTAAAACTTTGTTTATTTGCTTACTTGCTTATTAGCAAATAAGTTAATTTGTTAATAAGTCACTTTGTTTGGATGGAGTTACTGATTTGCTTATTTGCTTATTTGGCTACCATAACGAGCTTATTTACTTATTTATTTATTTGCTTATTTGTTTATTTGACTCTATCCAAACGAACTTATTTGCTTATTTGTTTATTTGACTACCAAAACGAGTTTATTTACTTATTTATTTATTTATTTGCTTTTACTTATTTGACTATCCAAACAAGTTTATTTGCTTATTTGTTTATTTGCTTATTTGACTACCCAAACGAGCTTATTTACTTATTTATTTTTGACTTATTTGACTACCCAAACAACGTGACTTTTTTTGACTTATAAGCCAATAAATAAATAAGTA
>JAOTRH010191497.1:0-11602 GCA_034768845.1 Heliamphora exappendiculata
GGTTTTTTATCTCTACCCCTCTCCTTTTAATTCTTGCAGTAATTTCATAAATTGCATATCTAGATTTAGTGCGATATGAAAAGGTTTTTCTAAAATTTTTTTTAAATTCTCCATTACTAGAAAAGAAACTCAATTCTCTCCCCCCCTCTTGGGTTGCCTATTTATAACAACTTATATTCTACAAGAACTTAAAATCTGATATTCTGTGCGCAAGCTGTACTCTACACACCAGATTAAATACTATACAGAATATCGTACATCCATGCATAACATTAAAGAAATGATACACAAACATTACTCATAAAGATTCTCATAAAATAAAAAATTAATTTTATTAAAATAGAATAAAATACTAAAAATTTAATTTTCAGTATACCAATCCTAATAGAACCACTATAAATTTTGGTATCCGGTTCATTATTTCTCTCCCAAACCTCTTTAATTTCTTTATTGCCTTAATTCCTGATATACTTGCTATATTTGTTTGAGAAATTAAAAGGTTTTGAAAAAGATTTTTGAAATAGTTATCATTATTTTTAAATTCCAATTCATCCCCTTCTTGGGTTGACTAGGAATAACACACTTGATGTCGATTCCTACTTCTTCCAAATCATCTAATGCCTCAAGGCGTGCTAGATCTTTCCACAATCGTCTGATTTCTTCATCCTCCTCATCATTACCGTTGATAGGGGAGGAACTTTCTCCTTATGGACGATAAAGATTGAAAAATTATCGAAACCATCATCTATAAGGTCCTGAATAAGGTCATCAAGCAACAGTACTTCTGGGCCAGACGATAGAACTAAAATTGGCTTCGCTTCTATTGCGAAGACTATGAGTTTCGTGGGATCATATCCTTTCAACTCTCTTTCAATGGCATTCACATTTTGCTGGTTCATATGGTTCGGTAGAGGGTTAGTGGTAACATTTGGCTTTTGAGTGGCAGTCGATGGAGGAATCACCTTGTTAGTTATCAAGTCCTGAATCTCATGCCAGAGCCTCATGCAATTATTGGTTAGGTGACCGTGCCCCTAGTGGAAGGTGCAGTATTAGGTAGGGTTAAATCTGGGTGGCAAAGGATTTGGAGATGGGGTCGGCTCCAAAGACTTTAGGAGACCCCTTTCAATTAGACAACTCAAGAAAGATGTTAAGGGCACAGTGAGTTAGGTGATGGTTCTCTTTTAGTTTCAGGATGGATTTTGGGTAGCTGGCTAAACAGATGGGCTAGCTTGATTTAGATTGAATTCAGAAAGTTCACTTCATAACTTCAGTTCACGGGCATTGGTGGAATTATTCGAATTACTAGCATACGATTTTGGAATCATTTTCTGACTCGGTTCTCCCTTCTCAATATCCCCAGACTGTAGTGCATCTTCTATCTGTATCTTAGCATCAAAAACTTTCTCAAATGTCATCAACGGCTATGTGATCAGATACTTACGAAATTACGACGGCAAGTTTTTCACCACCACTCTTACTTGTTCCTTCTTAGTGGGTCGATTTGTCATTTTGACTGCCTTAGCCCTCCACCGGGTCAGAAACTCAACAAAAGATTCTTTAGCCTCCTACCGGGTGGTCTCGAGTTCCTGAGTTGTGACATCGAGCTGGATGTTGTAGTTGTACTGATTGAAAATGTAGTAACATTGTCCTCTCACGTTCTTGTCTTTGTAGCATCTAAAGAAAGAAACCATTTTTGCGCGACTCCTGACAAAGACCGTTGAAAAAACTAAGCTTTCAACTGATCACTGATACCCATCGGTGACAAAGTTTCCACATACATTCTTAAATAGATCCTTGGGTCTCCCGTCCCATCAAATTTTTTCATATTAGGCATTTTGAACTTCTCGGGTAGTTTAGCATCGAAAAATGAATAGAGACCCTCGACGTCTAGTATATAGTCCTCAACTCCATGAACTTTCCTCAAAATCTTCTCTAACTTGTCGACCTTATCAGATAAGATCGACTCCATGGTGGCTAAAATTTTTGGGATCCCTAGCCAGATGGGCTGTGCAACTGCCGGTTGGGCTACCTCGGGTCCTATATTATCATCCCAACTATTATCTCATGAACCATCATCGAGGTCATTTGGAACAACTACATTAGAATCTACAACCCAGGTCTGCAAAGCTTGGATCTAAGCCTGGCACTAAGTCCGAATCCCAGCCTGATTTGTTACAGTGGTACTGACTCCTTCAATAGTCCATTGCAATTCTAAAATTGCCCTCATCATATCAACGTAATCAGCTCCGGGTCTGCCATCAGCAATCTCAATTGACTAATATGTCTGAGTCTTCTGCTCAGAGATCGAGCCCAAGTGCATGTAGGTTCTTCTCTTCTCGGTGCTATTATCCTAGGTTTCTAAATTGAAAGGACTCACATAAATTGGAAGATTTTTTTATCCAGGCTTAAACTCAAAATAACTCACCCTCAACTATGGATCGAGAGGATGAAAACTAATCCTAATCGAGGTGCTAACAATACAAATAAAAGCATCTATAAAAAGAAAATCACATAACCTTAAAAGATTTATTGATCCTAAAAAAAGGGTTCTAAGAATCTATATGTGCATGAAAAGACTGGCAGGTCTTCACTCAGTGTAACTTCTAAATAGAGTCAATAATATACCTCTCAATGCCAGGAACGGTGCAAGGCATGGTTAAACGGTACGCAATAACTATTTTTGCCACATCTATGGAAGCATGTTGCCAGAAAGCTTGCTAGCTTCCCCGACATAGCCCTGAGACAGTAAACTAATCGGGATATTGGGTAGACGAAGTGGGAGTTTGAGAACCAAGCACGCAAATATACAAATGCAAATGCGAATACCGATGAGAAGTTTACAACAAGAACCATTGGCATTTCAAGTTTAGCCATCTTGTAATTTTATTTGAAAAATCAGTCTCCAGCGGAGTCGCCAGAAAGAGCTGCAGATGTTTTGGGTCTCACATGGGATTAACCGAATATCTATTGTTTTTAGAAAAATGTTATTTTTCTTTTTAAAATAAAAATTCAAGATATTTGAACATTCTTTTTTTGAAAAATGGAGTCATCAATTGATTTTTGAGAAAAATCAAGAAAAACAAAAAGAAGGCTGCAGGTCATTTAAATACGTAACCAGAAAAAAAAAGAGTTCGAGGGCTAAGATACGAAAAAGGAAAGGTATTAGGCACCCTTTTCGCCCAACCGTGATGTTGGCATCTACTTTGTCAATATTGGTTTTTGTTGTAAACGTTTTTAAAGAAAACATATACAGAACATGAGAGATTAAAGAAAGTCCAAACAAAAACAAGCAACAAAATAAAAACTTAACTATGATCCTAGGGTCATGCAACTTTATTATTATTTTTAGTTATGCCACACGTATTACTTAAGCAAAGTAAAGCGAAAAACATGCGAGTAAGCGATAAAATAAACAAGTAAAATTCTAAAAGTCATACAACAATGTTTTTGTACCTATTATCCTGTAAACAGGCTGTACAGAACAAACAGAAGAGAATTGAACATCATATTTAAGGTACTAGTCATGCACAAACCCACGGCCATGGCAACAATTGTTGCGGTCGTGACAAAAATAGTCGCAAAACAGGCGGCTGTGACAAATAGGATTACTGCGAAGAACATAATAAAAATATCTCACGACCATAACAACAAAATGTCGCGATCATGATTTTTAAGGGTACAAAAGAGTATATACATCGCATGTGGCCTACAATAGGCTTAAATGAATATGATATGTAGAACAGAGACCATAACCTATTGGTTTTAGGCTAGATCCACACTTCTTCATCCTCTATACAAGCAATAACTCCAAACAGAATATACTTGGTATCAAATATGAATAATAGAAAGTTTGAAACACCTTTCCATGTTACTGGTCTTGCCAAAACCTCACGGACGTAGCCAACGCATATCATGATCGTAACAAACAAAGAAGACAAAACGTGCAGCCTTCATATTTGTATAACCTCATAATATAAGGATATGGAGGTACACCTAATGGAGATCATAACCCATTTGGTCTAAGCCAGACATGCCATCCATTACCTAATGGGAAACTAAACAGAGATACAAAAAGAAAAAAACGCTAAACAGAGCAACAAGAGGATATACAAACTTGAAATATATAGATAACAAAGAGTTTTGAAGAGAATTTTCGCATTTTTTTCCTTAAAACAATTTTACGGCCATAACAACAGGATACGGCAGCTGTGAATATAAAGATGCATAAATGTACGGGCTCTTATACAAAGTTCATGACCGTTACTGTGGGTTAAACAAAACATACGGCTGTGACATAAGAAGGTTACGGCCGTTATATTCCAGAATTTCAAAAAGCATTGGATGTGTTCAATGTGCTTGTGAGCATCGAAACAAAATATAAATAACTATGAATATACAAAATAAAGAGGTACGAATATACTGCTAATAATGAAAAACTTGAATGAATAAATATTTTCTTTGAAATAAATGATAAACAAGCAATAAAACAATGGAAACATTATCCACGACACCCTCAGGGGAAGAAGATGAGGGTTTAAGAAGAGTCGTGGGATTTTAAGGTTACCTCGTTTAAATATCCACCTCGAATGACCCATCGGTAGTGAGAATACGATACCTTCAAACCAGTATATATACTCCAAGAACTCTTATGAGGCAAGCAAGAACACGAACGAGGCTTGAGAAGTATAGGATGGATGGAAGAATATCGAATGGAGAAATATTTTGACAGAGTTTGGGCCTCCAGGTATCTCTCTCTCTTGTTTCTGCTTGGAATCACTGCCTATTTATAGACAATGCGAGCAACACATGTCCCTTTTGGGATGCTTCCACCTGTCCAAAAAGGGGTAATAGTGACGGCCGCTACCTTTTTACTTTTGTATAGTACAGACCGCTACCTTTGCGGTGGTGAAAATGACAATCGTGACTTTTAAAAGTCATAATCTGGATTAAAAAGCAACGATCATGACAAAAAAAGTCACGGCTTGGTTTAGAGTTTTCAAAAAGATTATGGCTGTGAGAGTAAGGACACAGTCTGTTCTAGGATTTTCAAAAAGGTGGCGGTCATGTGGATGGAAATGTCACGACCTGAAGGTGTTTTTAGGGTTTTTGGATTTTGAGTCATATTCGTGATTTTGTTTGCTTGGGAGTATCTTTGAGCATGATTCTTATACTTTCGTCATTGGGGCACATTCGAGATGGATACCTAAGATTCGTCTTGATTAGATTGGGGTGTATACACAAAACATATCATACATGAGGCTTCCTACTGCTGAAGAATAAGATAGATTAAACCATTTAGGTTCTTTTGAGCCCAAATGTGAAATGAGTCAAGCCCAATGCTATCTTAATAATGTTAAATGAGAAAGTCCAAGTTTAAACCCAATAATTAGTTCAAAGAACAAGTTTAATTTCAATGTAAATTTAAAAGCTCATGCTAAGCTTAAAACCATTAATCTCAAATATTAAGGTTAAAAATATAAATTTCAAAGATTAAGCCTAATAAAACCACATTAAGGCTTTTGTTAAAATTTCAAATAAAACAAATTTGATAAATATCTTTGAAGATAATTTTTTTTTAAAAAGAAAAAAACAAAATCATGGCTGGCCAAACCTAGGGAATAGTCCCTTGATTGTTTCCTTGTTTGCTTACTAACCAATATCCCTTCTCTTGTTCTTATATGCCAAGTTCAATTCACCTATAAGACAAACACCTCCTATAAATACCCAAAATCAGCCCTCTCCCCCTTCATTTAACACTCTCGGCCATCCAAGAAAAGAAGAAGAAAAATAGGAAGAAGGAAAAGAAAGGAAGAAAAATCCATACAACAAAGCAAAGTCCAATTTTTTTGTATCAAGATCCAAAAAGAGGTAAGGAATATCTCTAATCATTCAATTGTTAACTTAAGAACAATCTTTCATCTCGTATTCCTAATGATCCATGTTTAAGAAATTAACTTTTTTCATGAAACATTGAATAAAGTAGTAATTAGGTCAATAACATATTCAGCTCTAGGTTTTTCAACTAGAAGGCCAAAATTTAAAGAATTTTAGTTAATTCTCGAAAATTTCCCTTGACATGATTTTTTATTTCAGAGTTATATATGGATGTTAGATTTCTATTAAAAATTATTTGAAGCAACTTGGTTGGATGGTTTGTTAGAAAATAGATTTTTCCTTAAAACGTGCATTTTCTGTCACAGTCTGTTATAGTGGCTAAAACTCTATCTTAAAGAATTCTTTTGGAAATGTTTTCTTCAGAAAAGATGTTTCTAAGATGTTATTTTATGTTCTTGAAAACATTGAGAACTTTTGAATATCAATTGATAGGTCAAAACAAATTTTAAAATGGATATACAAAATCTTTTTCTACATGGACAAACCCGACCTAGTTTCTTACAGAGTTCAAAACTCTTATTTTTAATGAGATCTGGAAAAGCATCCTTTATGAGAAAGTTAGAGGACAAATTGAACTAGCTACTATCAAAATTTCGTGAATTTTAAAGCTATTTGCTATTTCCAAAAAAAAAATCGTAACTGCCATGAAATATGGACAATGTGTGTTGAGAGGGAAATTGAGTTATAATCACGAGTCCTGGATCCCTAGACTTCATAAATAAGCCTTTTTTTATCGTAATTGCAGCTATTCTACGTGTTGTTCTTCCTCGTTCTTCGTTCTTTCAAAACAAAACCGTGAACATCGATCCTATGCCTATTTCGAGTTCACAATCAACTATAAAAGAAGAAGATTACACGATTCCTATGTCTCTGAAGAGTTCACATTTAACTATCATGACCAAACTTTTGTGAAAAAACAAATAATCAAATAATAATCATTAAAAATCATGCAATTAAATATGCAAAATTAATGACCAATAATGTCATAATTAGATCACTTGCAAAATAAAGTTAACACAATCCAAATTTACCTAAACCCATGATTTAATCATATACATAATCAAAGATGGCTTTAATACCAATAGTTGGGGCTAAAAATCAAGATTTTTAGATTTTGTACATGATTGAAGTAAAAAAAAATCCAAACAGGCAAGTGCTGAAACAAGCTCCAGATTAAATTTTTTTAATATCAAACAACCAAAAATAAAATCCAGTATAACTCCAAAAGTTAGTTTAAAATTATACATTTCAAAATCAGGTTAGATTAATTCGGTTTACTATAATAAATTTTAGTCAACAAGTAGCCGCAATTTTTTACTAGAAGTCAAATCTCTAAGTCAATCATTCTATTGTATTCTCGAATGTCAAAACATGAACAAAACGTAGACTTTGATCTACTATGTTCTTCAAAACCTCTCTAGCCACATGTTCTTTGATTTTCACAGTACGTGAAAACTCTAAACTGATTATAAATAATCTGACGACTAGGTTTTATAACAGTATATATAAATAGGCCACAGCAGAGGCTTATGGAGTAAATAAGATGTGGGCTCCTAATGTAATTATGAAGTCCTATTTCAACCCAGAAGTAATTTCATAAAAATAGAAATTATAATTCATTCCACTAAAAAATTATAATTACATTCCCTGCCTTATTTTCAAAACCAAAATATTTGAACTCCTATTATTAAATGTTTATTTATTCTCCCAATGTTAAGATTACAGATACTGTAACGACCCAATTCAGACCTTAGTATTAACAACGGTTAACATATGAGATCTTATGTAGCTAAAAGGTTAGAAACCCTTGTTCGACTTAAAACCCTAATTTGATCTGATAAAATCCTAGAGGACCTATCACTCAAGAGGTAAAACTCTAATACTCAAAGAAAACTCTCATATCCTAAATTAAGTAATTATCATGAAATATTAAATTAAAAATTAAAAATTCTCAAAAAAATGGTAAAATAACCAAAATGCCTCTAGTACACCAAAAAGTTATAAAAATCTAAAATTTGACATATGAACACCCTAAATTAAATATTTAAATACAATTCAGTAGCCAAAGACAAAATAACAACAAAAAATGACAAAGATGCCCCTTGTTGGCTGGCTACTTAAGAGTTTGTGCCCAAAAAGTTACTTTTTGTATTTTTAAGCTCAAAATAAGAAAAAAGATGTACAAATCAAACATTATTATGACCCAAGATTATTCAAATAAGTAGTATACATATTAATATAATATAATTGGTTAACAAAAGTAAATAAATCATTATTGAAATTTTTACACACCTAAATAAGTCAAAAAGTCATATCTTGTCAAACTAGCTTAATTTGACTTAAAAGCCTACACCTAATTAATCAATTACTATCAAAATTATAATAATTCATCTAATCATAAACTTACTGAAATAATATATTTTGATAGGTAGGAATATTAAAAAGATACATCGAATTAATTTTTAAGCCATTTTCTTGTACAATATGGTACCAATACCTCATTTAAACTCAAAATTAATGCAAAATTAGATTCTTGGTATGCCAAAACAGTCCCAGTTGACTTCCCCTCCTACAAATTCTGAAATGAAATTTCTTAATTAGAGCAACAAATAGCATGCAACCAATGGAAATGAGAAAAATTTAAATTAAAACTTAAACCTCATAATTGTCTTAACTACCTACTTTTCCTATAAAATCCAAGACCAAATGCCCTTTTCGCCCTTAAAGTGGTTCGGCCATAGAGAGAGAGTGAGAAACCAGAATATTTAGAGCTCCAAGTATTCTTCCAAGTTTGGGAGAAAAAAAAAGGAAGAGGAAGGGGAAAAAGGAGCCTAGAAGGAGTTAGGAGGACTCTAAAGCCAAGTCTTAGCCATCCTTTACTTTTAGGTCTTCAAACAAGCAAGTAAAATATCTAAATTTTCTGCTCGAACTCATACTAAATCTTCCTCAACTCATCTTTTAAAACACAACAAAGATCAAGAACCGAAAAATGAATCAAAAAAGTGTTATAGTGAGAAAATAGGGACTATTCATTCTTTTTATATTATGAGATGTGTTTTCATATTGATGTTCTTGAGTTTTGTAGCATCTATGAGTTCTGAAACATTGATATTTAAGTATATAATACGCGCATGCAAAGAAAATGGATCAAATATTGACATACTAGGTGCTAGGTGGCTAGAACATAAGTAGGGCTAAAATTTGAACTTTTTGAGCTCTCTGCCCCAATTTTTGAAAAGTCATGACTAAATATAGAAACATGATCTGAGTGTGTTCTTTGTGTTGAGCTTATAAGTTATCTTTTATAAAAAATTTGTTTGAATTAATTTAAGTGAATAGAACTCGAGATATAGCCTTTTTACCAAAATATGTCATTTCAGACCAATATGTATTGCAAACACAAAAACACTATTTCCAAGAGTGATTTGAGCTTAGGCAAAAACATAAAAGTTGTAGCCAACATATATATCTAGTTACCCACAAAAACTGAGTCTAGGATATTGAGCTTTGTTAGGTCTAATCACATCTGAAATCCACTATTGTGGTTTAGTGAATAACAAAACCCTTTGTCATGCATTTTTTAGCAACCCAAAACTCCTGTTTTTAGTGACCTTTTTCAAACATGATTTTCAAGAAAAGTGTAGGTAATATATTAATCTAGTTTTTGTCCAAAAATTAGACAACTGTCACACACCGAACCCTTGAGACCCGTGAACTAAACCCAAACTGGGTCGTATAAGAAATTACCCATCTAGACATTCATTTCACTAACAAGTTGAACTCAAAATGTATTTGAAAGAAATAAAGATTTTCAACAAGTAACCACATCCTCATGCGTATGACATTACAATCACATACTTTGAGTTTTTAAGTGTCCATTATAACAACAATATTATTACAGTAGTCTATTTCTGCTTATGTAAAAACATGATATAGAACACGAAAGGGACACTAAAACTTTCTTCAAGTCTTTTCTCAAAATGCATTCCTTGTCCTGGTACCGCCCCCGGTCCTCCAGACCTGAAATGTTTTGGTAAACATACGTGAGCCGAACCTCGTAGAATATAAATTAACTCAGATGTAACGCATGATTTGTGAGGTGTAATGGGTGCAGCCGAAGTAAAAGAAATTTTTTTACCAATTCATTATTTCTTCACACGCACACACCCACTCAGGCCGATTTGTTCTCATTTGTCCTTTCATATTATCCATATTGTCATTCCATTATCTGATTTTTCACAAAAATCATGTCACACTTTCATTATCCGATTTATCACAAAATCGTATCACAATTAATTTATCACAATTAATAAACCGATGTCGGGTGCAGTTTATAGAAACCCCTCCCTATTATCTCAATAGGCTACGCGAAGCTATTGGGTAATAGATAGTTCTATAACTCACCACGATACAACACCACATTTCGGGGGCTAACCCGTGGGCATGTGGTTCCCATCTTGCGCAAGTTTTCGGTCTTTCACCGCAGATCCGCCAGGCGAACTTAATCCACATTAATCCATACGGTTCATTATTTGTTCATTTTCACAAAAATTCGGGAGTCCAACCCACAACTGGTTCCTCTCCCCAAATATTTTCTCATAGTATCTCTTTTCAATTACATTTCAGCTTCCCACTTCATTTCCAATCAAGTCTTATTTTAGCATTTTATCGTTTCTTTCAATTCAAATGTCATCATAAATTTTAACACATAATTTCTCATAAATCACATTCCATTTATCAATTTCATAAAATGCTAACGCGTAATTTAACTCACACATGACTATGTCATTTGAAACAAACAGAATGCACCAATCATATTCATATACAAGTATATGCAAGTTAAAATTCACGTTTCTTTTCTAAAGCTCAAAATCTTAATGACAACCATATCACAACATAGCCAATAATTACCCATAATCGTACTCATTCTTAAAATCTCAGTTACATGTCAAAAAACTCATTTTTGTCGCAAATACCTCCAATCAGTATGATACTAGCATCCCAACCGTAGTAAAGTAGGTATATTTATAGCCAAGGGACAGGAAATTTGATGAAAAGGTTCAATATTAATGAAAATATACTTTTTCAAAGTGTTTGGCCAAAATCGAGTGAAAAATAGTTAAGAAAATTTGACATACCCTCACTATTTTAATCATAACTTTTTCTATAAAAAGAACTTTCTTGTGAGAGTAGTCTTGTTGAAAAGGGGACTTTCGGAGCTTCGATTTGAGTACAAAAATGACCCCATTCGGAGTCCGAATGAGGGAGATATGATAAAAAGAAAATTTGGCCCTGCGCAGTTAGTTCGCTCGAGCGGACGTTGGGTGCTCGAGCGCCCAACTCTCTACCAGTTGAGCGCTCGAGCAGACAGGGCTCTGCTCGAGTGCACTGTCGCCCGAGAAAATTCCAAATTTGCCATGTTTTGAGTTTCTAACTTCAAAACCCTTAACCCTTCATCAATCAAGTCTCAAATCTCAATTTCTACCATAAAAACACTGGATTCAAACTTCATAATCTCTTTTTATGCAATGATTTCTCAAAATCATGGCTAAACCTCTCTTTAAAACCCCTATTTCCATCAAACCCAATGCAATACACCCACAAATCTATCAATCTATTCCTCAAACATAAAATCAACTCTATTTTTATGCATATAAACAAAATATCAACCCAAATCTTAACACACATATGAGAAAATCTAGATCCT
>JAOTRH010191508.1:10092-42773 GCA_034768845.1 Heliamphora exappendiculata
TACATCCCAATAGCCGTTCTACAAACTATGTAAAAGAAAATCAACTAATTATACTACAATAAATTTGGATACAAGCCAGTGGCATGGTAATTCGACCAAAATATTATGACTTGATAATGGATTTGCGTATTATCACCAAACCTGAAAAGAAAAACTATGAAGGAATGAGCTATCAATTTTTTTAATAAATGTACAACTCAAATAAATGGAAAGCAAGTAATAATTAAATGAGTATTAACTATCACATCCACAATTATAAATTTATAACATAAGCATCAACTATAAATAACAACCAATTAGTAACTCCATTCCAATGTTCACACATTACTAACTAAATTTAAAGGGAAAAATAACTATGATGGCTTCATAGCATGTCACATCTCAATCATTAAAATCAAATACTACTAACAATATAAGGAATTGATTATTCCATCCACTATGATCAAACTATAATAATGGATATATGTATAATAAACATTGATGAGAAATTACATCCTCCTCTATAAGGAGGAACCACCACACTACATGCACACTTCAATTATTCATTATCTCACCACTCTATTAGTATTCCATCTCACTTATTAATAGATATGTTATACCTTTTATTATTATATGCATGTCTTCCATTTCTCTTTGTTATCCTCATTTTTAATTTATTCATTTTGTATTAACTATAGAATTTTGTTGTAATGAAAGATCAACCCCTTGTACTCCACGCGTGTGGTGTTTCTATTAGATTTATAAAAGGAATTCATTTATTTTACTTAACAGATTTTGTAAAAGAAAATAAAACCTTCAAATTAAAAATCTAGAAAAAATTAAACTTTACGTTTTGAAAAACAGAATCGGCACTTGATTTTTGAGAAAAAAACCAAGACAGACAAAATAAGCCATTGGTCATTTGTCACCATCGAAAATGGGTTCAGAGGCTAAGGTACGAAAAGAAGAAGGTATTACGCACCCAATTTTGCCCAACTATTAGGTTGTCTTCTAGTCATCATCATTAGTTCTTTTTCTTAAATTTTCAAAATGCATGCAAATACAAAATATGCGGATTAAAAAGAGAATATTTAAAATTAAGTAATGAAAATACAATAACCATGTTATATTAACACGTCAAAAAGAAACAAAGATCATTATACTAAAAGCAGGAAGAACGTATCATAACCACTAATTAAACTGAAATTGGAAAAAACATAGAATGCTAGAGACAATAGAAGAATAATAGAATATTAAAACTCATGAAATTAATATACTAGGATATACTAGGAACACATAAAGATTGTGGGTGTGACTGTCAATGTCACGGTCGCAAACATTTGAGGGCTTAAAGTTCGCGGTCTTGGATGAATAGACCGGAATCACAGGAAACTAAGACAGTGCATATGAACTGAATCAAATGCGACGCAGTACAGGATCTAGAGCACACAAAAAAATTGCACAGTGCTTAACCGTCCGTCTGGATGGAAAATTGTCTGGACGGAATCCATACGAGATAAAACGAAACAACTCTTGAACCCCAAAAATTGAAACCCGATAAGCCCGAACGCCAAAACAATAACATAGTGTAGGCTCTAATCTTTCTTGTTCCAAACCCCGTCTGACTACCTTCTTCTTTTTCTGGTTCTCACGTCATGTGGAAAACCCTAAGAAGACTCAATAATAATTTGTGTTTGGCGGCTAAGGTTATAGCAGAATATAAATATGCTACAGTAGGGACCTATGAAGTAAATAAGACTTAGGCATCTAATGTAATTAAAAAAATTCACTTCAACCCATAAGATATTTTCTAAAAACATAAATTACAAATCATACCATTAAAGAATTATAATTGCACTCCCAGCCTTATTCTCAAAACTAATTATTCGAACTCTTGTTATTAAATGCTTAAGACTTTCTGGTTAGTTTATTTGATATGTCAAATTATAAAATATATCTATAGAGTTTAGCATAATCAAAACTTATAAACTTACTTAAAGAATATCATCAATCCCTTGTTGGGAGGTGAATTTCGTCAACAATTAATATCCACCATATATATAACGTCGTTATCTAACTCACATGGATTGTAGACTCGTAAAAAATCGCACCCTCTAATCAATCAAAATAACAAACATTAAATATACGTGTCTAATAATTATTTCGAGATTAAAAGTATAATCACTCATAATAACCATGTGATGTAAATTAATTTATATAATCAGTACAAAATTAAGTATCAAGCGCGGCATTAATCAATACAAACAAAGTGTACTAGCACAATGGGTTGAAACGATTATCGAAACAATTATCGTTTTTCGTAATCAAGACAGATCTGCTAAAATACTGTGATACAGCAGTACTATTGATGTGTTCGATTCAATCTAAAACTGTGAATTATAAACTTATATTCTACAAAAAAATCGATAATCTGGTCTTTTATGTGTAAGCTAAACTTTACACACCATATTAACTACTATATAGAATAAGAGACACTTATGCACAATATTAAATAAATAATAAAATTATGCATTGCTCATACAGATTCTCATTAACATGGGAAAATAGTTTTTCCTTAAAATGACAAAACAGTTTTTATCAATAAATAAAACCAAATACCAAAAATTCAAACATGATTTTTAGTGTAAAACCCTAGCAGTTAGTAATAATGTCAGAACCGCGAACATGCTAGTGCTCAAAAGCCATGACCACTACATTAATAGTTGAGACCGTAGCATTTTGCACTATTTTATTGAATTTCAAAATTATAGTGATATAGGTGTAGGCATGCAATGTGTGAAAATATTTTAAAATATTTTTGACTGTTTTAATTGAGACAATGATAAAAGGTAGTTTTAAATAGAAATAGAGAACATGCAGTTTGTGAAACTTAAAATAATGAATTGGACCTAATTCTGGCCTTCCATGAAAGACAAAAAGTGTCGAAGGAAAAATGCCAGAAGTTTCACTACTTGTAAAATAATGATCTGAGCGTAACCTCGAGGCGAGAATGGAATACTTGTTCATCTATCCTCCAATCACCTAGAATGACTTTGGTAAAGTTTTGGTAAATTTAATGTCTTACCTCTCCCCTCTAAAATGACATAGAGGGTAGGAGTGGGCATGAGTCGGTCTGGGTTGGGTTGAACTGTAACCCAGAACCGAACCGATCCAGATCGGTTATTAAGAAATTGATCCAGAACCGAACTATTCACACTTTTGAACCAACCTAACCTAACCCATTTTAACTCGGGTTGGTTAGAGTTGAACCGCAATTCTATCATCAAAGTGGGCTTCAAACTTAAATTCATGGAATAAGAAACTATCGACGGAGTCTCTGGCAATGGGGGATAGAAATACCTCATTTTTTCATGCAAAAACAACATAACACGAGTCACTATATCCACATGCCTAAGTTAATGCATAAACACTAAAAGCTTTCATCACGCTCTAAAATGTGGAATACTTCTCTAGTATCTGGGAGGGCAACAGGTTTATCTAACAAGCCAGTAGCTCTTTGAACCTTTTCTTCATCTGCAAATCATTCATCGTGCACTTTACTGACACTGATGTGAGTTCGAAGAGAATAATTCTAGTGAACAGAAAAGCATCAGAACATAGAGGCATAGAGCCCAGTGTCCCGACTCCCTCACTCTAAAAATTAACATAAATTTAATTTTTATAAATAAATATATATAATTATATAATTATATTTAATATACCTCAGGGTCTCGGATTGGGTTGGGTTGAGAGCTCGCCAACTCGAGAACTGACTCGAGTACATCAATTTCGATTATTTTGAACCCAGAACCAACCTATCACCCTGATAGTACCGAATCAACCCAACCCAGAGAAGCTGGGTTGGATTGGTTCACTTGTTATTTGATTTTCTTGGACACCCCTACGAGAGGGGGCAGAATTTATAGGCTACGGGTTTGGGTGATGCCCTCTGGCAGGCAGACGTGTGGAGGGCATAGAAGGTTTCACTGTCAAGCACAAAAAGTTGCGGCCGCAAAGAACAAAGGTGGCAGTCACAAAAAATTTTAGGATTTTACGGAGGGTTTGTTGCGATTGTGTTAATGGAAATTACGATCACTAGGATCAATGAAGCGACCGCAACATTTTTAGGGTTTAAAGTTTTGAACGTGGAAACAAACATTACGACTTGAAGGTTTGAATGGGTGTTTTCTAGTGTATTGAGATAAAATCTTTCTTGATGATCATTTGAAGACTTTTCTAGTACAATTTCCTGTAGTTTTCATCATCGGATCTACTCGGATAAACCTAAGATCTGGCTAGGTCAAATCGGGATATCTACAACAGGTTAAAAAAACTAGTGGCATTGTATATTTTTTGACAAATCGTAGTGCTACAACACCTTTTGTTATCAACAAAAAAAATGTCCAGAAGAATTTAATTCAAGAGGGGCTTTAAATCTTTAATTTTTAGTTATGTCTATGCCCCTTCTTTGCATAAAAGTTAGATTTTTGAACTCGAGGGAGGGATGTGATGGCGCCGTGGAGGTTATTCCTTTCTAGTTTTCTTCTTCACATATCTCTTTTCCTTTCCTCTTCTATTTTCTTTTTCTCAATCTTGATATCTCTCTTATTTGTTTTTTCTCATTTTTTGCTTTGATTTGTGTGGTTTTCATTTTATTTTTTCCAACGTGTTTTTCTTATTTCATCATTTATTCTTCATTTCTTCATCCATTTTGGAACTCTTTTGGATATAAGTGTCTATGAGATCAATACAAGTAGATCTATGTCAGTAAAATTCAGGCTGAGGCTAAACCTTCCACCTTTAGTAACTCATTTTGTGAGATTTAGGTGGAAATTATAATGCAATTATATCTGGCCAAGGAGGAAGAGCAGTAGTAGAAATGTCATCCTGGCCTGGCCCGGGTCCGGTGGGCTCGCCCTAAATCTTGGACTGAACTTTTTTTGTTCAAGGGTCCGCCCAAACCCTAGGCGTATTGGTCTCGGGACCGGGCCATGCCGATTTTTTTTTTGTTTTTTGTTTTTTTTTGTTTAATAATTTTATTTTTAGTTATAAATTTATAATTTATAATATTACTTATTACTTGTTAGTTTATTATTACTTATTAATATGATGTTATATTTTATTTGTATTAAATTTTATTAGTTTATAAATTTATGTATAGTTAATTTATTAGTTTATTTAAAAGTTTATTAATTTTTATAATTTATAATTTACTATTAGTTATTAAGTTATGAACTTACGAGTTTATTACTTTATTTGTTTTTAAGTTTATAGTTTTTAAGTTTACTAGTTAATTATTTATTATAAGTTTATATCTTATTTGTTTATTAGTTTATCATTAATGTATAAGTTTATAATTTATAATATTATAAATTTATAAATTTATTATAACTTATAAGTTTAACAATTAAATGCAATAAGTTTGAACAAAATCATTGGAGAGCAAATTGGTGGGCTATGGAGCGAGCGGGACAACGGATCGGGTCGCCAGGTTGGGCCGAGCCACGGACTTCGAGGGTATGCTCAAGCCCAAAAATTACATGTTCGGGCTCGGTTCGGGATCGGCCTGCATAGTGCTAGGGCTCGGGCCCAAATTACACCCCCAAGCAGTAGTGAGCGACTTGTGATGATCGATTTTTAATTATCATTTATTTATTCTTTTTCATTGTGTTTTAATAATACTTATCTGTATAAAAATTTGTGATCCACCCTACGTTGAAGTTTGATTTTTTCATATGTAATTATTTTTTCCTCTGTGAAGAAAAACCATTAAATTTGACATATGGTTACTACATGATCAAATCATCCATGATTTGATGGCTTGATCTAGATGGTAAAAGTGGACCATTTTCAATTGAATAAAACTCTACAAGCACGTTCAATATTCCTTCAACCCGATTTGAGTTGTCTAAAATGTTTGGTTTTTTTGGAGTTGAATTTCTATACTTTTTTTAAAAAATAAAATATTTGAAAGATCAAATAAATTACTTTTTACTTTTTAAAAAAGCAAAAATAAATTGTTTTTTACTTTTATTTTTATTAAAATATTTAATATACCTTAATTTTTTTTTACCTAAAATGTCAAAATTGATTAAAGGGTATACGTCAAATGCAACACGACATCTCTTTAAAAGGAAAGAAAAATAACTTCACGTAAAAATGAGAAAAATCTCACAAGGAGATAAACTAAACCACAACGCATGGAGAACCACAGTCTCTACGTCAGGAAACATTATTAAAATACACAAAAGGACCTGTTAAGTAAATGATGAAAAATTCATCATCACGAGGCGCACATTACTACATTTCTTTTACATTCAGCTAGAATGGTATCGTATTTATTGGGATTGGGAATTTTAATTTATTTTGGAAATCTCTTTAGACATTCATTTGATAAAAAAGTTCAGTTTTCAAAAATTTAGGTCAAGATATCTCGCGCAAGTGTATACTATTGTTCAACGCTCAAGGAAGCTAGAAAGCAAATCGTAGAGAGCATAAAGAAGAATTGATGACTTCTCAAGAGAGATTCTAAAATGAAGGTTCAAACGTCAAGTCATTTGATGGATTCCAAGACGGAGGTCATCATGGATTTGTTGTCGTGGTTTACCAAGTTCAGCTTAAGTTGTGTGGTTGTGGATTTAACAAAACTTGTAAATTAGTTCTTGTAATTGTTCAAATTGACAGTGCATGATTTACATGGATTTGGACTAGTTATTTAGTTTCTTTACTTGAGTTGGGATTTTTTTTTACGTAAAGATCGTGTCTCATTCTTGCATATTTTGTGTTTATTTTTTGTATTTGCAATCTAGATTTAATTTACAGCTAAAGTTATCCAACTGCTTTTTGCAAATACTATTTTTCAATAGTCTTCACCAACTCTGGCAAAAAGATTTATTGAAGGCCAGAGGTGATCGATAGCCTCAACTTTAGTGTTATTAATGTTGATCTAGTTGTGTCGATTTGGCAGATGCCTTGTTTTAAAAGAATAATTTAGAAAATGGAATGATAAAAACAGATAATGAAAAAAAAATGAAACACACAAAAAAAGTAAAGCAAAAGAAAACAAAATACAAATCACACACACATTAAAATGAATGATTGAAAACAAGGTTTCAACCACGTGACTATTCAGTGTGGCAGTGACTATTTTGCTTGGCCACACCAAAATTTATATACCCCTTAAGTCAAGTCTATGAGTCATCACAACACAATACATAATTTATAATACCCATAAGGTACCTCAAAATCCACTATAGTGTTTCCTAGTACTCATTGCCCGAATTAGATATAAACATGTTCACAACTCCCACTACTTAGAAAATGTCTAGTACGGTGCATGTCACGGCATACATTAGCCTACGTAAGATTGCTGTGTAAGGTACCTTGGTTATAATGTTTTGCTCTTTGTCACTAACTGCTCCATTATCCTTTGAAAATCTAAAATGGCTTGATAAAGATATGCTAATAGACTTAGCACCACTCATGTTGAATCGTTTTAGCACTTGTTCAATATATTCTGCTTTGGAGAACTTAAGTTTTCTGTTCACCAAGTCTTTGATTGATCCTCATGCTAATAATCCATTTGGTTGTCCATAGATTCTTTATGAAAAATTCTCTGGACAACTATGATTTGAGAGTCTCAATCCCATCAATGTTAGCGCCTACAATTAGCATGTAACAATATAAGATAAGTTGTAGATTTTTTTTTTGAAATAACAGCAATGGTTCGCATGACATTTGCTAAATCATGCATTTTTCGTAAAAGTATCAAACCTTTTATACCACTACGTTGGGTCTTGTTTCAAATCATATAAGCTCATTTTAAGCTTGCATACTTGATTTTTCTGCCCCTTTACTGCTTATGTGGCTATGCCACATAGATGTCGTCGTTTAGATCCCCATTAAGGTCAGCAGTTTTGAAATCCAGCTGCTCCGGGTGTAGATTCTTTATTGCCACAATGCTTAAAACTAATCTAATGGTTGAGATTTTCACAATATGTAAAAAAATTTCTTTGAAGTCTAGTACCAAATTCTGTTGAAATTCCTCAATTTCTTAGCGACCTTATACCTTTTGCCCCAATTAGGCTCTTCCTTCAATCTGTAGACCCACTTGGTTTACAGAGTTGATACGACCTTGGGAAATTATACCAAATTTTATGTCTGATTTGATGATAGAGACTCAATCTCCTTATCTAAATCATACTCGCACTCCTCTCTAGTATATAGTTGCAATGCTTCTTTAAAACACTCTAGTTCATCACTATTTATTAGAAACAAATAATTCAATGACGGTGGGTAATGCACTATAGACTTACTAACTCTGGTGGACCTTTTGAGATGAGGAGTTTGTGTCTCTATCTGTGGAGTTAACTATATGTAATCATTCCAAAATTGTAAGACTCAATCACATGTCTCTTCAACCTTAATAAAATCTAGTCCATCTATAGTTACCTCTTTATGACCCTATCTATTTTGAAATAAAATTGGCTCGATGAACACAATATCAATAGTTCAATACTCCTAATTGTTTTCTTTTTTCATAATCCCAAAACCTGTACCCATAATAACTAGTCCCATAACTAACAAAGACACCATAGACTTATGGTCAAGCTTTGTTCTCTTATCCTGCACTGCATGAACATAGAAAATACAACAATAGTTACATAAGTAGGATAGAGTTACCTCTTTTCCTATCCACGTTTTCTGTGACAGTCCACCATCCAAATGTATTAAAGACACTTTATAGACTTATGGTCAAGCTTTGTTCTCTTATCATGCACTGCATGAACATAGAAATTACAACAATAGTTACATAAGTGGAATAGAGTTACCTCTTTTCCTATCCACGTTTTCTCTAACAGTCCACAATCCAAATGTATTAAAGGTCCCTTGTTGATCAGATATGCTATCGCATTTATCACATTAGGCTTAAACATTTTGGCAGCTCAACATGCAACCTCATGCTCCTAATACGTTCCATGATTTGTTGTTCATCCGTTCTGCCAACCTTTTATGCCTTGGCTTCATTGGAATAGTGATTTATCTCTTGTTCTCATTAGTAACACAGTAATTCAAAAACCCATTGTTGTAATACTCGCTGTTATTATTTGATTTCAATCACTTTAACTTCAACCATGTTTTATTTCTCAACTATCGATTTCTAGTTTTTTAATATCCAAAAAACATCGATTTTTTTTTTTGCAAAAAAAAAACTCTAAGCTTCCTTGTAGCATCACATCAATAAATGTAATAAAATAATGTGAACCTTCTGTTAGAGAACAATCTCATTCTTAAGATTGTTGGGAGAAATCTAACACCATAATAAAAAATATACATGCTCGGTGATCCAGAAAATACATCTTTATTAATTTTCAACAATTACAATAAACTGAAATTATAGGAAAATGAAACAACAGAAATAACAGAAATAGAATATGCAAACCGAGTCCTGCAATCGCAGTGTCCTTAAGAATGATTCGTCGCTTATCGACGGTGTTATAGGTTTTTCACCGGCGTCACCCTCTCAGGATAAAACGGGTACACGATCGTTGGAACACCACCAAGGATCGGCTACGAACGTACTCCGTCTTTCTTTCTCTCCCTTACAGCTTGTAATATAATCTCAGAATTGTATCTCTCCTTTCTCACTTATGCTGTGTTTTTTTCTGTACTTTCTGCTGATGTTCTTTGTGATTTTCTCTCTTTCTCTGTCTCTTTTTTTCTGTTTCTGAAAACTGAATGGGATAACAACATATATAGACATTCCATCATGGATGGGGTTACAGGAGAATCAATAACCATGAGTGGTATTGATTTTCAGGATTCAATTGCCAATTGAATTCTGCTATTGAATTCTGAAATTCAATGGCCAATGAATTCACAAAATTTCAACACCTTCTAAAGAGGGTACCTGAGATGGCCCCCATACATCCACATGGACCAATTACAACTGTTATGTCTTTACTATCTTTGTTGTCCTTGTGAACTAACTTTTCGTTGCTTCTCGAAAACGTAATCTACAAAAATGTCTAGATCTATAACATCGATAATTTCTCTTTTGACACCATTACCTTTATCCAACTTTTACTCGTTGGATCGAGCCGTTTATGCTAAATACCAACATCAACCTAACTTTGGCGCAGTTGATATGCCACTATACAAATCGCATAATACATATAAGGTGCCTTCCTTCTTGCCACAGGCCAAAATTACTAACCCCATGCTCATCTTCCCTAAATCAACTATAGAAGATATGATAACTGATCCACATAAATCAAATTTATTGTTAGACTAGGTACTTCTCTATCACTCTTTAGCTTCAGATATGATCTGTTTATCTGAGTGATCTGTACGTCACCCTTTCTAATGATTCTGCAGGCTTCGTCATTCTCGAGATATATTGTACAACCCAAGTGAACCATTGGCTTAATATCTTGAATAAAAAGCTTGGCAACGCGACTCAAAATACATAAGCATTATTAGCAGTATCTTATTTGTTTCATTATAAACCAGATATATTTTTTCTATCTCGCACCGATGTGGGATGCGGTGTCACAATATCTTTCATTCAAATACACGATACCCTCGTCACTTGTGGCCCAAGTTCTTCCCCTCGTTGGGATCTTGATAACGGCCTATTAGCATAAATAGAGTATCCCATAAGCGTGCACAAGGTACACAACTCCGAAGTCTTTATCCATTTTTTGAGCCTTTACTCCTCTATCCACACCATCACGGAGCCCTACATGAGAACTAAGGTTGGCTTTGATACTATTTATAACGGTCCAAATGGATCATTAGTTCAATAATTTGAATAAAGAGTCTAACAACACGAAATTAGAGATTTAGAGATTTAGAGGTAACATTTGGGATCCCGAAGCTCATTTGAAAAGTATTGGGCATCAACATATGAATATTACTTGGAAAAGAGAAGAAAAATTCAAAATCTGACTTTAAGGACATGAGCCCAACTTGAGCTACTACCGAAAGCCATTATTTTAGTGTTTGAAATGTTACGGCTTGTGTAATTTTGGCAGCCATTTAATATTCTAAATTTTATCATTTTTTTTAAATGATAGTTTTTAGGAGAATAAAATTCCTATTAGAAGTAGGAGATCTCCAAGGTCATCCTCTATTATATATAAAGTAGGAGATCTTTGATTGTAGTCTAACCTTTCAACTATTCATCTACATCTTTTCTCTAGGAACCCTAATTGATCTTCTTCTATGTGGATTTCTAAGTTTCTTGCTAAGGGTAGAGGAGGAGCCATAATGTGTTCATTATATTTATTTAATTGATTCAATAATAGCTTTCATTGCAAGATTAGTTTGATTAATTGAATGAATTATTTTGTTCAAAAAGTTTTTATTATGTAAAATCCATTGCTCTATTATTGACTTCGGGCATAGTAACAGTTTTCGATTACCTACGAATCAAATAACTCAGAATTTTATTGTTCAAATTGATTAATCAAATTAATTTATCTTTAAAATAATAATTTTATAAAATAACTGTTTTTATCTTCCGATTGAGAACACCTTTTGTGTAGTTCTTGCGCCAAGACTCCCCTTCACATGTTCACTATTCTTGAGAGAAAATAAGGTTAGAGTGATGGATAACTTGAGATATTCTCTGTCTGATTTCATCTAGATGACCTAAGGCCCCACCTGGACGATTTTATCCGGTGTTGAAAGTCTTGCCACTTCTTTGTTCTGTCTAGATGGCTCGAGGCCTCGTTTGGATGGTTTGGTTCATAATTATTTTTTCTTCACTTTTAACTCCAAGAATTGGGGCATAGAGATAAAAGACAAAATCACAACAAGGCGCATGACAATCAAAAACCAAAATCTATAAATGGGGCCATTGAACTCAAGGAGAAGGTATGCAACCATTGAGCTTAATAAGAAGGTATGATCTCTCACTTATCAGTAGTTACTTTAACATTGAACTGCTATTCTCGCCACTTCATCCAGATAGCATTGAGAATGTTTTTCTTCTTGAGCATCCTTTTTGTTCGGCAAAATCTATGATCAGCATTCTATGCAATCATTTTTCTTGTTTAGTTTCTCCGTTCTTACAAAATGTAGAAAAATAACTAATACGAAAGGGAGACCAAGATAAAGCACCGAGAGATCACATATAAGAGAGAAGTTGGAACGATAGTCCTTTTGGTTTCACTTTCTATAAATATCTCCCTCTCCAAATTGAAAAATCATAGAGGGGGGTTGTAATATTTTCGTTTTTTTTTTTTTATACTTTTAAGTCATAATATTTTTTTTTAATTTTTAAGTCATAATATTTGAGGCAACTTTTTTAGCTTTACTTTTTAGAAAGATTGTTGTTGTCCTTATTTTTTTATTCTTTATTAATGGTAGAATTATAATTTCATACAATATAAAAGTTAAATTGCTTGAAATCCGAACATATTTTTTCTATGCTAAAGAGGAGGAAAAAGTTAGTAGGCTTTCCTCTTGTCCAACAAAAAAATAAACGTGCAACTTGAAAATTAATTTTTAAACAAAAAAATGACTTTTTAGAGAGCTTAAATAAGTTAATCCAACCCCGTTCACAGGTAATAACCAATCTTTGTTTTTATTTTGTAGTTTTAGATTTTTATTATTTAATTCGTTACGATGATGAGAGAGATTAAAAATATTTTTCAATCAAAAAAATAAAATAAGCTTATTAAAGATGAAATAAGCAAAAGTTCTAGCTTATTAGCTTATATTAAACATGTTTAAACATTTTAATTTTGGAGATATTTATTTATTTATTTTAAAAGATAAAAATTAAATTATTTAGGATGTCGATGGCCAAAAAAATTAACTTTTTAAAGAGCCGAAAAAAATGGTTATTATTTTTGCATTTTCTTTTTCTGTAATGACTTTTTTTACTTTCATATAGAGGGGTATTTTGAAAAGTAAATTTTTTATAATAAATAATGATAAAATCAATAAAAATATATAAAAATAAAAGAGTTCATAAACCGGTAATTTAAACCGAGCCGAAAAGCAGGTGGAACAAATTCAAATCTAATTGTTAGGCAGTTAATTTCAAATAAATAAAGAAAAGTTTAAAATGAAGTTCCACAAGAAAACGCTTTGGTGTCCTTTGGCCTTTTATCGTTTTCAAGTTTCGCGGTTATGCCCCAATTTCCTCCTCGTTCTCCCTCTCTCTCTCTTTCTCTCCCAATCCATCTCAATCATCCGAAATCATCATCGTCTTCGCTCGCTTCAATTTCTCGACCGCTGCTTTCAATTCTTCGCTCGATTCGCTTCGCCGCCGTCGCGTCTAATGGTGTGGAATGAAACTCTCTGATCTGTAAGAGCACATTTTTTGCTGATCTCCCCTTTTGTATTTGACTAGTTGCTGTTGCTTTTTTCTGATTCTTCCTTTTTGTTTTCGAGCTGTGTAAATTAGGGTTTCGAACTGGTTTTTGGGGGAGTATTTGAACTCCTCTGACCACAAAAAAATGTCTCTTGTTTTCGCTTACTGGATTATACTCGCTCTTCATGCTTCATTAGTTGAAATTTATCATTGTTTTATGATTTCCTGTCCTAATCGTTCTGATTTTGGATGAAAATCTCTCTCGCTCCGTAAGTTTTTGTCGGAGACTTAAATAACTGACCGTTTTACTCCATGTATAGTACAAAAAGGGCAGCGCAGTGCGTCTGGAGAAGTTGGAATGTGTGTTTATGTGTGCTTATATGCACATGATGATTGTGCTCTATGTCCATTGGGACATGGATGAAGTGTTTTGAAGTGTTATGTTGGGATCAGCTGACATCTGGAAGTATAATTTAGAAAAATTCTAGCCCTCTCCTTTCTTTTTTTTTTCTTTTTTTTAAAAAAGAAAATCATTTAGATTTTGGGTTCCTTTTGAAATCGGTTATTCTGAAATATTTGATGAGCTTAAATCGTAATGCTTTTGCATGCTTTAAGTTGGTTTAAAGCTTTGGTTACAAAGAAAAAGGGCCTTGAGAGTTGAGATTTTGCACCTCCTCATGAAATCATGGGTTGGAGATATAGCAGGAAAAAAAGAAGCAAGCCTAAGTCAACTAATGTCAAGTATACGTTAAAGACTTACTCTGAATCCGCTACAAAATCCAAATATTGATCTCGTGCCTAAGAACTTACTTTTGCTCTTAAGCTTAAAATAGGTGCCTTTTCTCCTTTAAATGGTTTTCTGTCGCACCCAAGGGAGCCAAATACCAAGTATTCTTTCTTTTTCTTCTCACTCTCACACGTCCAAGAGCAAAGGAAGTCCGCCACCTTCCATAAGAACACTGACTCCACCCCATACATAATAAGGATCATAGACAACAATTCCTTAACAGCATCACAATGAAGAGGAGATGGCTAACATATTGACATGCTTGCACAAAAAACACCAATTAATATGATTTAAAAAAAAAATCAAATTATCAATCCCAAGGATTTGTCCATGCACTGCATGCCATGCAAAGAAACTGATCTTTGAAGGGGTCTTAGTACCAGACACTCATCCTCTAGGAAAGTCTTCCCTACTTTGACTAACCAAAGTGTTATAATATGATTTCCCCTCAAATGTCCACCATTTCAACCTTAACAACAACAATGTGTCCTCCCTAACTGGGACGACACAGACACGCCACACGACACTGTCATGTTGGCACATCGATTTTTAAAATATGCGGGACACGACACAACACGTCGGAGACACATTAAACAATTAAACGTTTATATTTTTATATATTAATTATATGTTAGTAATTTATTCAAAATTAATGAAAAAGGCACATATCATTAATTATATTAAAAAGACATATTTTCTCTTATAGATTTTTCAAAACATATTTAGTGTGAATAAGCTACGTTTTGAAGAGTTCAAAACATTATTATTATGAAAAGATTCATCACATTGGACACATTGGAAGTGTTTAAGGAGTGGCATCGAAGCGTCTTTTAAGTGATGGATAAATGTTTGATAGTATAAATTTAAGTTTTCAACTAAAATATATTTTAGAAGTGATGAACGTGCTTTTATGAGTGTTCAAGGAGTGTTGGTGTCCGACACGGGCATGTGACATGACATACTTTTTCCATAGAAGTGTCTACATCAATCGGGGAAATATTCTACAAGCGCTCAACCAATTCCAACATGCCACTCAACTCCCAAGCATTCAACCCTCTCATAAGGCCAATGTCCCAAACAACTTTTTTAGTTTCTACCTTAGGGCACCCTCCAATGGCAACACCATTATGCCTAGCAATGCTAGAAATAACGATCCAAAGACTCCTCTTCTCACCTTAAGTACCTGCAAAACTTCACCTACTTAACATTTCCCACCACTTTATAAATCTAGGATGAGAATGTGGCTCTTATCTTGTCCCACCCACTCCAAATAGCCTTCAAAGACCTACACTACAAGACACATCAATCTATATCGAGCTCCAACTTTTGAAATGTTACCCTATTTTGCCTCCGCTACTCTCGTCCAAGACCCTTTCCCTTGCACAAACAAATCTTTACAACCATTTACCCAACAAAGCTTGGTTGAAGATATTGAGTCTTCGAATGCCAATTCTCTTTCTCCCATCCAAGTTCATAACTTGTCTGGGTCCACCGAATGATACTTGAATTCATCTTGCATTCCATCCCAAAGGAGGGCTTGTTGGATATGGTAGTATCATTTGCATATAGCAAATGGGATACTCCTAACCGCTCATTCGATTGACAGCTTTAAGCCAATTTTTTGGGCTTTTTGTTTTTCTTTATTAAACTTATGTTTTACCTTTTGGTAAAAATATCTCCAAATTTACGGTTCACCTTGACTAGAGAAACTCATTATTTTTAAAAAAAAAAAAAAAGGGAACAAATTTGACAAGAAGTCCACTAAAGACAAAAATGAATCTTGTTGCCTTTTTTTTCCCCTCTTTTTTCCAAAGATGCTCCATTGTAAATTTTTTTAGTTTCCTCTATTTAAGTTGAACAAAAAATCTAACATTATTTTGACCAATAGATAGAAATTAAATACACTAAAAACAGAAAAAACCCCACAAAAGTTTGGCTTAAATTTGCCAGCCAAACCAAGCCTAATACATCACCATCAAGTGGTTCATCTCAAATCCTTCCATGAAACCACCATGTATTGCAATAGCAATCATCCTACTCAAAATCTTCAGCCCTATAAAAAACAATAGTAGAGACTAGAGATACGGGGTCTCTATGCCTCAAACCTATTGAAGAGTGAAAAAGACCTATGGGGGTAACATTAACCAGAACCGACAACCCGACCGAAGAAAAGAAAAACTCAATCTATCTTCTCTAGTTTTGGCTAAAACCTAGCCTTTTTAAGCTATGCTAGTGGTATGCAAAACTAAATCTATCTACTCTAGTTCTGGCCTAGCCTTTTAAAGCTATACTAGGGGTTTGCCACGCGCTGGGCATGTGCCAACCGTATTGTGCTGTCAAATACAATTTAAAAAAATAACAAAGAAAAAGCTACCAAAGGAAAAGAGAACAAAATGAAATTTTGTATTTGTTTTAAATTCTACCCGTGGCCATCTACTTGTCCAAATTCCCTATCCAATCCAAATTCCTGAACCTAACCCCAAGGAGCTTTATATACAGTTTTATGGATCTTAAACTTATGAACCTACACAATCTTGTGTCCTCATTCGGTCTCCCCTTCACCGTTAGAGTTGTTTATAACAACACATTATAATATTGATGCTTGAACAATTTGATATTTATTGCATTTGGTTTAACTAACCATTTTAATAAATCACACAATGAGTTAATTTTGAACGTGTTTCAAAAAAATACCTCACAAATCTCATTAAATATGAAAAATAAAAAGAAGGAATCTAAAAAAAAACTTGTAAGACCACTTAATCCAATCATACAAAAAATGGGGAGAAAAGAAGTTTAGCATGACTACATGCATACCTTCTAACACCGCCCACTACAGCAACAAAAAGAAGATATGAAGAAAATGATATCTTTGTTTCTAGGCTTCACCTCCCCCATCTAAATGATATGAAGAGAAGCATAGGCATTACATGCAACCCAATCTCACATTGAAAATTGTTAGTAATATCAACATGCATTAGTCTATAGAAGTATACACCATTCCACACCAGAATACGATTATAGCCTTAGCATAAGTCTTTAATTGGCTGAGAGATTGCGATTATAGCCTTAGTGTAAGTCTTTATATAAAGTATGACTATGGTAATTGGTTAAGATATGGTTTTGTTCCGTCCCCCCCCCACCCCCCCAAATGTGTCTTTAATGGTGAAAATCGCCTCCTTACAATTTGATGAGAAAGGAGGAGAACTTTGTGGGTTTCGTAGATTGAAACAAGGGTAAAATCGTAACTTCAGCCCATGATGATAGGAGGAAAATTATGGTAACCCATCCAAATCTTTATATAGTAGATAGATAGCTGAAATCCCTACGGAGACAATAGTAGAGTTTTTGAATGTTTGATTTGCACACCAACTAAACTTCCCACTTCTAATTCTTGAATCCACCTTCCACTTATCATTTCGTTTTTGCCAATACTACATCCATAACCAGCCAATACCCACAAAAGCATTCCTAGGCTGAGTAGGCTCTGAAACCACCCTCAACAGAACTTTTTTAAAATGAGAAGCAAAACTTTAAAGTTACTACATTAGCAAAAATCGTGAAATTTCATGGTAAGTTATTATGGAGACCAATTTTTAGAATGCGATAGCAGAGGTTCAATCAAATGGTTGATGTTTGAGCTTCAATTTATGGTAATTATTTTTACTTTATTTATGTTTACCAAAATTTATTTTGTGAATTGCATATGCCCATTTTTGTACGCACAACTGATTTATATATTTTGGTAAAGTCCTTAGCTGTCCCAATCTTAGGTCAAGTCACAACAACAATAGATAAATTTCCATCGTTAAAAACTTCTTCACTTCTTGGTTGTTGTGTTGTCTTCAATTAATCTGAAAGTACCATTTCACATTCCTCTTTTGGGAATCAAACTTTCCAAAAAACGAATAATTTTGTATGCCCGTCCAAATGAACTGATAGGTTGAAAAACCTTAATATTCTTCGCTTCGCCCTTTTTATGGATTTACTCAATAAAATAGTAGTGTCCCTATCTCATAAAAAGATCACATAGCCCCATCACCTCGATTGGGATTTGAGCCTTATCCCATTAAGCTCCTTCAACATTTTCAAAACTTCCTCATTTGAAGAAGGATGCTCCAACAATTTCCTCTCCTTATTTGAAATCTGACCGAATTCTAACTCATCAAATCTATGCCTCCAATTCCTTTACTCCTCATAGAAACTCGTAATACCATTTATGACTGCATCCATCAATGGAAAAAATCTTAGCTCCCCAGAATTCAACTAATCAAGTCGTCTTCGATAAGTTTTAGCCAAACGGTGAAACAATTCCCCACTGAGCCACAACTAATCAAGTTGTCCAGGCCTGAAGCTTTCCCCCAAATGCTAGCCTTTTGGAGCCACTAAAATCCCAAACTTCTCCCTGTTCCACTTTTTCAGATCCTCTTTTTTCTGCCCTATTATTTAACCTACCAAAAGCTCGGGAAATTGTTCGCTACATAACTTTCCTAACAATCCCAAAATTTATCCCAAATAGCATCCGCTTTCGGTCGCATATTCTCAAATCTAAATGTAGGCATTATTATACAAACCCACATATTCTCAACAACTCTAATCTGGATACTTGTGTAAGGGTGCGGGATATGGGTCATACATTTATCGAGTAAAAACTTTTAGTAATTAAAGTTTGTCATATAATTATGCATAAAACTCCTACATTATACATGAAATGCTCTACATCACTACCATGTACATAACATTTTCCTTTTTTTTTGCATTACCATTTTACTCTAGAGAATGAAAGAAGTATACATTAAGAAATATGATTATTTTTCCGTGTTCCCGTCCTTGAACATGGAAATTAGATGAATTTGACACTTGCGTACCTGCATCGGACACTTGTTTTTGAGTTCTATGTAACAGCGAGTATTACACTACTTGCATCTGGTTGATATGTTCTGAAACATTTCCATGTTCCTCATTTATATTGTTAGATCGACATGCTAAATTTTCAAAGTTGAACTGAAGATGTCAGAATTTCTTGGAGAACGTTATTGAGTGAATGCCAGCTTTTGGGGGATGAATGAGTTCTAAAAGTGAATCTTGTTTAGTGCGTATGCCTTTTGGTCTTTTTTGTTGAACGATAATATGAACCTTTCTGTTTCGTTGTAGATTTAGACTTTTATCTGGCTTTTATTAGTATGTTTTTCTGTTAATTCTGGTTTATTTGTGCCTTGTAAATTTATTTTGTAACACATGTTTTGCCTTGGGCATGCCTCAGGTGATTTGGGGATTGATTTAGTCATGGCCCCAACAAGAAAATCTAGAAGTGTGAATAAGCGTTTTTCTTATGTGACTGAGGTCTCTCCTAGTAAAGATGGAGAAAATGCCAAGAAAAACATGCAGCGGGTGAGTTTTTTCTTTCATCACAACATTTTGATATTCCATTCAAGATCAATGAACTCTCCACGACTCTGATACCTAATTCCTAATTCCATTTTATGCAAGTGCTGTCTCAAACTCTTTCCATCGTCTTGGCGGTGATATAATGTTCAAATTGTGAGGCATTTATTATGACTAAGATGCCATCCAAAAAGGGAAAAAAAGGCTAAGATAATAAAAACTATTATTACTGTCTGAAGCTTAACATTTGAAATTTTCTATGGGTCCAAGTCAGATCATCAACTTGTAGATAGGGATGCTGCTGTTAGTGCTATATCAAATTCATTCTACTCTGGAGCTTTACCGAATGTATTAACCTATTGCTCTTCCTTCTCACCATAACTGTTCAGGTTGATCTTCTAGATACCACCTAACACTATAACCATTGAGAAGAGAGGGGATTGTTGAATTTGAACTGTAATACATGGCCAGGAACAATTAATTGCAGTCTTATCGATGTTAAATCTTTTTGTTGTTGCTTCAAAGGATCCATAGGATCTGACCTGTGTTTCAAATGAATCAAACTAGCTCTTACAATACATCTATGGTTTTGATAGTCAATATTCCAAAAGGTATTCCGCTGTGGTGTGCGTGATGAGCCAAATATGTAACAATGATAATCAAATTTATACTATTGTAATAAGGAAACACTAGGGGCACTGACAAAATTTAGCGAAGCTAATGTGGCCTGTTTTTTTTTCTTCTATTAATGAGGGTAAACATGACTTTTTATTTACTTAATAAACATGACTTTTTTATTTACTTAATAAAAGATAAATATGTAAATTTAAAACAACTTTGCATAACTTCCTACACTCACATAACTACTCACTTCCTATATAACTTCCCACATAAATTTTGAAAAATATCGATTTCTTTATTTTTTAATCTTTTAAAATATTTAACACTATCAAATTATTAAAAAAATAGTGCACTTGCATAGTGAGGCCACAAATCTAGTTGGTAAATAATGAGATTGGTATTAGTATAATAGTATCCAACAATGTAAAATCCAAAAATAAAGCATTTGATTTAAAGGACATTTCATATTTTTCTTGAATTATGCCAGAAACTTCAGTTTTTTATTTTTATTTATTTTTATTTTTTTGGGTGGGGGGATTCAATGTGAAACTTTGTTTGATTACGTTTTGAGTTCCCTCAGATGGGCGTGACAGTTCGGGATAATTTTGAAGTTAATTTCAGGGCTTTCTGTTGTTATGCCTTGTTTGTGTTGTGTTATTCTATAGTGTACTTGCTAATTTTTGTGGTTTTTATCCATATTTCCATGGCATCGATATTCTGAGCAATATTGTGAACGGTGGGTTATATTGTCTCATCTATGGCATTGTATTAACTGAACTGATGAAAGAAACTAACTTCTTGTTCAACTATCTTAAAATGATATTGCTTTCCATTCTTCTGCAGAAGAGAAAGCTATCTGACATGTTAGGGTCACAATGGAGCAAAGAAGAGCTGGAGCGCTTCTATGAAGGATATCGCAAGTATGGAAAAGATTGGAAAAAGGTTGGTTTAAATCTATCATAAAGCTTTTGTACTGTAGTGTATTTTTGGTTAAACATTAAAGAGATCAAGTCCTTACATCCCTAATCCCATGCCTTATGCAGTAGTGAAATAACTGGCCAGCCTCACCCTGCTACCAAAGGCCTCTCTGAATTGATTGAGTTGTGCAACTCCATAATAGCGAATAATTATATAAATAGCTGAGGCTAATGTCAACCTGTGAACAGTTGTATAATTGCTATTTATTTCATCCGAGCAAGTGTCAAAGTTACACCCGTAACCCATAATTCATATATTATATGCACTATGCAATTATGCTACAACATTTTTTTTGGGGGCTAAAGATACAAAGTGGCTATGTGCATGAGTACAACTTGAAATACCAGCCAAAGGAGGCTAAATCTAGTCTCTGCACACGTAGTTATTAAAAAAAAGTATCTATACACAGTTTACAAACGTCTTCACCTATAAAGCAAAATGTCTTTATTAGTTTATTTACATATGAACAATGGTTTTGACTTCTTACTCTTGCATCATCACATAAAACATCTAGAGAAATACGGGTGAACTACAAGCTCTGTAAGTAGTGTAAATACAGGAGCATTAGGTTCACCATGGATACCATCTTTTACTGAAAAGTGAATACATATAAAAAATTTATGAAAAACCCAATCCTTTTTGCAGAAAAGCATATATAACAAATTGCTTTTCAGAAACATTTTCATATCATAGTCGGATGCTCATTGATATCTTATTATCTTATCATATTATAATCATGTAACAACATAAGATAATGTAATGCATTCAACACACCGGCCAAATATGAGGGAGATCGTGTCGATCTGACCCTAGACTAACATGATTGCATAATTGCTGGGTTGCAAGTAACGACAATCAAGAGAGAGGTCTGAAATACAGACATGGGATTCAGGAGATGCTTAGACATTTTGGTGGTCTCTCACATCGAATGTGAATACGAGATTCAAGAGGTGACTTGTACAATAGTTATGTGTTGGGGATTCATGAGGTAGCACATCGGTTGTACAAGTCTCATACATTACATTCCGTGGATGAGACATGATAAACTCAATTGTATTCTTAAAAAACGTTCAGATATCCCGGTTATCGAAATAAACAATCGAAACATTGTGTTATCCTTTTGGATTTTAAACGTACACGTGCAGTACTTCTCTAGAAATGAGTGCAAAACCTTGCTATGAGTACCAAATTACTCAACTCTCTTTCTTACACCCTTTTTATTATCTTTTTCATACCTGATGATAATTACAAAGAATCATGCTTGTACACAAAGTAAGTACTTCAATGTTCAAGCTCCGTGTGTTTTAAGCTCCCGTTAAGGTCTAATTGTTTCTATACGTTTATCAAGCTCCCAAAGGATATTGTAGTTTGTCGGTCATATTCTGGAAAAAAGTGGCAAAGTAGACCAAACTAGTGGCCACTGCTTGAGCAAAGCCATAAACCACTCAAGCAAAGCAAACTATTGTGCACAACTCGAAGCTTGTTTCAGCGCTCTTATGACGAAGGGACATTTGGCGTAGAAAGTTGGAAATGGTGTGGACAACACCCGAAGTTGGGTCGAAGGTTGTTCAAGTGAAGAAACTTGGGTTCAAATTTCAATATACCAAACGCTTTTTATGCACTCTAAGATTATTTTTCAAAATCTATCATGTTCAACTCTATTTTAGGCATCTCAAAGTCTTGTTCATGCATCAAATTCCAATTTAGGAATCAGATCAAAGATTAGCATTAGATTACATGCAATAAAACAATTCTTCTCTGTCTTCCTTTGTTTTTTTTTCTTTCCTTTTCTTCTTCTTTTCCTTCTATTTCCTCATTTTCTCAAACAGAATTTTGTCAAACATATATGCCTCTTGTTTGCATTTTCCTTTTGGATTTTACTTGATATTTTATGTATATCGCGTGTGTGACTAGGACACCTGTGTCCTAGTCTTACTTTGTAGAGATCTTCTCTGCGTATGGAGTATAACACCCTTCCTTTGGCAGCATTGTAACCTTGTGACTCATCAAGTAGAGGTAAGTTAAATCATAATATGGACTTATGATATGACTAGCCCAAGTTTAGGTCGCTTAATCATTTTAATTAGGCTAATTAAAATTTAACTTAATCTAATCATAATACAATGATTATCTCTAATTAGGTTAGATTTAGTTAAATTTAAACATGCCAACCACCAATCATATAATTGATCACAACTTGGGGTAAAGTAGTGAATCATGTTTGGTTTATGTGGTTTAGTGGGTGATTTGTTTAGAAAGAAATTCAAGAGGTTTCAGAACACTATGTTGACATTAGGAGATGGGATAGGATTACTTATTTGGCTTCCTTTGGGGCTTCACGACTCCTATAAATTAGTGTGTAATTTGTATCCCTTTGCCTTTTGTTCCTCCTTTTGTTGTTCTATTCAATTATTCTCTAAGTGGACTTCTTGTCTTCCTTGATCTCTTTTGTACTAATTTTCTTTTATTAGTAATATTTCTTTGTTGCTCATAAGAAAATTAGTATAACATATTCTAATCAAACTTAACATAAACATTTTTGCTTATTAGAGTTATTATTTTGCCTCTATAATTTCTTTTCAAATTTGCAAAAGTTGGCCCCCTTACTGAAACTATCACATAATTGTAGTCAAAATCATATTTAATTCAAAGAGCAACACATAATCATCTTATAATGTAGGGCATTATAAAATACTTATAGGGAATGTGGTACCACCGGGTAGGGTCTAGGATGGTAGTTAAGCGGTTGAACTTGGCGGTTCCACTATGGGATAATTATTGGAGGTCTCATTTTTGACTTATTCGCTCTGCTCGCGGAGCAGCACATTGGAAAAAAGAAAAGTTTTGGAAGAAGAACAAAGCAATGCCAACAACGAGCCCAATCAAAACACCCAGTCGATCTGTGAGAGCTAGAGCAATATCTAGACTCAAAACACTGGGTTTACTTGATAGGCAAACCCCAGATACAAAAAGTAATAACTTCTTTGTCATAAAAAAGGTAACCACTAGTATGAGTGAGAATGCTAATACATAGGGACTACAGTAAATTTCATAGCCTTCATTTCTTGAACAATAAGATATTTCCTTGCAAGTAAAAAAAAATGGTAGATCAATGCACAGACGAACCTAGGATTTAACTTAGTGGCGAATATACATACTAGCAAAAATATTACAAAGAAAATATGAGCTACAACATTAATTTCTACTGATATAAAAAGGAAAAAATAACATCAAAACATGTCCAATTATTCTCTAAGTGGACTTCTTGTCCTCCTTGATCTCTTTTGTACTAATTTTCTTCTATTAGTAATATTTCTTTGTTGTTCATAAGAAAATTAGTATAACATATTCTATCAAACTTAACATAAACATTTTTGCTTATTAGAGTTATTATTTTGCCTCTATAATTTCTTTTCAAATTTGCAAAAGTTAGCCCTCTGACTGAAACTATCACATAATTGTAGACAAAATCATATTTAAGTCAAAGAGCAACACATAATAATCTTATAATGTACGGCATTATAAAATACTTATAGGGAATGTAGTAACCACGAGGTACGGTCTAGGCTGGTAGTTAAGCGGTTGAACATGTGAGTTCCACTATGGGATAATTATCGGAGGTCTCATTTTTGACTTATTCGCTCTGCTCACGGAGCAACATATTGGAAAAAATAAAGGTTTTGGAAGAAGAACAAAGCAATGCCAACCACGAGCTCAGTCAAAACGCCAATGAATACAAAAGATTGCAATTGAAGTTGATCTAGTTACTAAAATGAGGTATTTTGAGTTGTGTTGGACGCTCTTTCATATGTGTTGAATAGCTTGATATACATTTTTTGGGTCTATTTTTTAACATTTTAAGCTTTTGGGACAACTAGAGACTTAACATGGTATTAGAGCTCTGGTTTCAGGAGGTTATGGGTTTAAGTCTCGTAATATGTGTTTTGCTATTATATTTGTTATTATGCATTGCGTATTGGTGCACCTCTTCACTTCAGTTTGTTTATTTTTTTACGTGCGAGACAAAGTCGCACGTGAGTAGGAGTGTTAAATAGCTTGATATACATTAAAAGCATCTATGGTAGAATTAACACTAAAACTCGTAACAATGTCTTTCTTAATGAAAGTGATTAACTTGCTGAAAAATCATCCTCCATCTTATTACGCAGTCTACTTTTCACAATTGAAACTGAAAAAGTTAATATTATACGAATTAATTTGTCATTCAGAGGATAAATTGTTGATTTTGTTATTTTCACTAATTCTTGACATAATGCAAAAGTTATTGACAAATGTTGAAACTTAGGGTGTTTAGAAACATCGAGTTTGTAGTTTTGCAACAAAAATCCAAATGATGTTTCTCTTAATCTGTAAATTCCATCGGATAATAGGTTTTTATAATTTTGCAAATATTTTCAATTTTAAATGATATATAGCTATCATGAGTATCCAAAGCAGGGCCTCAAATCACCAAATTAGAACTTAATGAGTAAATGAATTCACATAAAGAGAAACAAATTTAGAATAAAATACACAAATACATTCTGATCAAAAAAGGAAAAATGTCTTCTTAGTGCTAGATTGGAGTAAGTAGAGAATAGATAAAACGAAATGTTTTTGAAACAACAAAAAATTGACCATTGAGAAGTGTAATGAGCGATGACGTCTTTGTGCAAGGGGGCAACATCGCTGCGAGGGATGGCTATGATGCAAGAGGACAACATTGATACACGAAAGGGGCGGAGATCGAGAGGCGAGATGATGGTTATCGGTAGATTAAGGTAGAGTCGGAGGGGCGTGTTGGATTAAAAAAGGGGGGAAAAGGGTTGGAGAAGTTTATTTTTTCATTCGACGCCGTTTAGTTAATTTCTTTTGCGAACAGTAAATGATTTTGATGCACACAACCTATAATATGCAACTTTTGTGATAAATCATTTCTTTTTATCATTTTTTGAGATGTCGAGCTTGCATAATTTGGATATCTTATAGTGGGCGCTGAAGAGAAAGAGAGTAACAAAGGGATACATTGATGGGATAAGAAACATGTATGATGGTGCTACCACGACAATTAGATCATCCGCAGGAGTAACAAGTGAATTCCTGATTACAGTAGGATTACATCAAGTATCGGCTTTGAGTACTTATCTCTTTCTGTTAGTTATAGATGAACAGATTAGACATATTTAGGATGATGTTCCATGATGTATGCTACTCCTTGATGATATTGTCTTAGTGGACGAGATTACGAGTGAAATTAATGCTAAGTTAGAAATGTTTAGAGAAACTTTGGAGTTAAAAGGGTTTTATGTAAATTGGAATAAAACTGAATATGTGAAATATAATTTTAGCAGTAATAGGAGTATTAATTAAGAAAAAGTAAAGGTTTAAAATTAGGAAATACCTAAGAATGAATATTTTCGTTATCTAGATTCGATTATTAACAAAGATGGAGATATTGCAAATGATGTGATCCATATAATCAAAATTGGTTGGCTTAAGTAGATAGGTGCTTCCGGCGTTCTATGTGATTGACGGATACCTACAAGATTAAAAGATAAACTTCATAGGACAGTTGTTACACCAGCCATTATATATGGGACAAAATATTGGGCGCTAAAAAAGATCACATAAATATGATTAGTGTTACTGAAATGAGAATGCTAAGGTGGATGTGTGGTAAAACTAAAAAAGATAAAATTAAAAATGAAATAATTTTTGAAATGGTAGTAGGGGTCACACCAATTGAAGATAAGTTGAGAGAAAATAGATTAAGATGGATTGGACACATACAACGTGGACCAATTGATGTAGTAGTGAGAAAAAGCGACAAGATCACGAGTAATAGAAATACTAAGGGAAATGGTAGACCCAAATTAACATGAGATGCTGTATTAAGAAAAGATATAAATTTATTAAAACTAACTGAAGATATGGTTGTTAACAGAGCAGAATCGCGTAAAAAAATTTATGTAGCCGACCCCAATTGATTGGGACAAAGCTTTAGTTTGGTTACTATTATAGTAACGGGTTTTTTTTGAAATCATAAGGGTGGCGTCCACCGCCCTTGTCCTTGGTTTGTCCTTGGAGCAATGCATGAGACTCCCACCACTACAAGTTTTGGGAAGGATCAGATGTATGCAGTCTTACCTCCGTGTGTAGAGAGATTGCTGTTTTATTTCTGTTGGATAGCTTGATATACATTGTTGGGTCTATTTCCTAATAGCTAAAATTTTTGTGACAGTTGGTGATTTAACATGGTATTAGAGCCAAAATTTCTGAGAAATAAAAAAAAAACCCTGACCTTAACCCTCATTCCAGTCTCCGACATCCATCCATCCATCCATCAATTGCTGCCGCCTTCCCTCTTCACCTCTGCCGCCATCATTGCCGACCACATCCACTAGCTGTCATCGCTGACAACATCGCGACTCCGCCGACCACATCGTGACTCATCGCAACTAGCCCTCCAAAATCGCGAATCGTCATCCCTTGCAGTGTTGCCTCCGCCTTCCACTACAGTCGCCGACGTTGCCGTCCACTATAGTCGGCGGCACCGGTGTTGTCCGTCATAGTCGCCACTGCCGTCACCGTCTATCACAGTTGCTGTAGTCGTTCCATGTGTTTGAGGATGATTCACTTGTCTCTTTCTTTGGTATGGACAATTATTATTTTTATTAACCCTAGTGAGATCTGATATGGCCATCCCCTAATCTTGTGATTCGGATTCCTCTTTGTGAGTTGTGATCCGGGTTCTCCTTTGTGAGTTGTGATGTTATTTTGTGAAAGAACATTATTCTGTGTTTGTTTGGTGGAGTTATGGATTCAAAATCATCTATTCCTTAGTTTATAATTCCACATCTCACTACTCGTAAGTTGAATGGAGTTAATTATTTGCGTTGGTCCAAAGTCGTAAAAGTTGTCTTAACTGGTCAAGGTAAACAAAATCACTCGACTATGTCCGGTTCATCCGATGATAAGAGGAAGCTTGAATGGAAACAAGAGGATGCTCATATTGTTACACTGTTATGGAATCTATGGAGTCACATATTGCCGATATGTGTACTCATCTTCATACTTGCAAGGAAATTTAGGAGTACATTCAAATGTTATATTTCAGTAATCTTACTCGTATGTATGATATTTCGGTTGAATACTTTTAATTGCAACAAGATGACAAGTCTGTTACAGATTATTTTGAGGCACTTAAGAAGCTTCATGAAGAGTTTAATATGGTTCTTTCCATCACAAATGATATTCGCAAAATGCAATAGTGACGAGAACAGATGATTGTGATGAGATTTTTAGCGGGATTGCAGCCTGAATTTGAGTTCGTTTGCTCTTAGATTTTAGCAAGAGTTGAGCTCCCTTCTCTTGACGAGGTATATTCTAAAATTTTTCGCGCTACTTCTCGGGATAGTTGTCAAGGATATAGTAGTTCTTCTCGAAAAAATTCTGATCGTTTTGCTTTAGTTACACAACACCGAGGTGATCAATTTAGTGGTTACAATCATGATTGAGGAAGTGGTGGTTCTCGAGGTGGTCACATCGGTAGTTCTCATGGTGGTTGTGGTAGAGGTTCACCTCGTTAGTGTTCCAATTGTGGCTTACTCAATCATACACGAGAGACATGTTGGGATCTTGTTGGCAAACCTTCTTGGTTTGCTAATGTTGTAACGTTTGACAATGTTCACTGTACTTCCTCCTCTACTCCGGTTGAGGAAAAAAATATCACTGTTTCCGGGGACGAGTACTCTAAGTTTCTTCAGTATCAGGTGATTTTATTGGCATATCTTCTAGTTGCATCTCTATCCCAGAAAGGTACCCCTACTGCTGGTCTTTTATCTTCTTCTACTTCTCGCCTATAAGTCGTTGATTCCGGTGCTACTGATCATATGTCAGATATATCTTAGATTTTTCCTCATCTCAAGTTTTTATCTTTCTTACCCCATGTTACTTTAGCAGATAGTTCTACCAGTTCTGTTGAAGGCATAGGTACCATTCAACCTACGCCTTCACTTTCTCTGTCTTTGGTCTTATATATCTCTTGCTTTCCTTTTAATTTGATGTCTGTGAGTCAATTTATCAAAAATTTTAATTGTTCTATTTCTTTCTTTCTTGATTCTGTTATCATTCAGGATTTGGTGACGAAAAAGACGATTGGGGAAGAATGTGAGTCAGGTGGTCTCTATTATTTGGACACTAAGGCATCATCTATAGTTTCCTTCTGCATGTCCTGCTATTGCTTCTCTGCTTCAGATTCATTGTTGTCTTGGTCATCCATTATTGGATAACTTAAAACTTTTAGTTCGTAGTTTAAGTTCTATTTCAGTTTTAAATTGTGAGTCGTGTCAATTGGGAAAGTATTATCGTGTTCCTTTTGCTTCCCGGACTAATAAACGAGAGTTGATGTTAATTTATTATGATATTTGGGGTCCTTGTCGTGTCACTTCTAAGTTGGGATTTCGGTATTTTGTTACTTTTGTGGATAATTGTACTAGAGTTATCTGGTTTTATTTAATGAAAGATCGTTCAGAATTATTTTCTATCTTTTGTACCTTTTGTGCTGAAATTCAAACTCAATTTAATACTAAAGTTCGCATCTTGCGCAATGATAATGCTAGAGAATATTTTTCTCATTCCTTTAGTAATTACATGACTCAATCTGGCATCCTTCATCAATTATCTTGCTCTCACACTCTACAACAAAGTGGAGTAGCCGAGCACAAAAATCGATATTTGATTGACTTGCATGAACCCTCTTAATTCAAATGAATGTTCCCAAATCTTTTTGGAGTGATGCTGTCTTGGCTGCTTGTTACTTAATTAATTGTATGCCCTCATCCGTGCTTAAGGGACAGGCTCCTCACTCTATTCTCTTTTCACACGATCTGCTGTTTGTTTTACCCCCTGCCTGCATCTTTGGTTGTGCTTGTTTTGTCCATCAACTTGCTCCAGGTAGTGACAAGTTTGATTCTCAAGCTCTTAAATGTATTTTCTTAGGCTACTCTTGTACTGAGAAACGTTATTGATGTTATAGCCTTGATCTTCATAAGTTTTTTGTCAGTCTTGATGTGACTTTCTTACCCCATATTATTTTGAGCGACTCTTTGCAAATGGTTGGTCTGTAATATTCCTCTTTCCGTCCCTAGTCCTCTTTCCTTTAGTCCACCATTATCATCTGGTACCGCTATTGAACATTTAAGTTATCCTGATTTGCAGGTTTACACTCGCTGTACTCATGTTGAGTCGACCCCACCTGTTTCTACTACTTCATCAATGGTCTCCCCGCCACCAGATCACCCTCCGCCCCGTTGTCCACGATCTGCGGTTGATCTTTCAACTGTCGTTCGAAAGGGTAAGCGATTTTGTACTTCACATCCTATTTTTAATTTTCTTTCTTATGATCGTTTATGCCCTTCGTATCACTCGTTTGTTGCGCATTGTCATATGTTCCTCTTCCTAACTCTTATACAGATGCTCTATCCCATTTTGGTTGAAAGAATGCAATGGAAGAAGAAATACTTGCCTTAAAGCAAAATGATATATGGGATTTAGTGCCTTTTCCTTCTGGCAAATCAGTAGCCGGTTGTAGATGGGGTATATGCTTTTACAGTTCATTCTGATGGTACTGTTGAGTGTTGACATACTGAAGGCTCGTCTTGTGGCAAAAGGATATACACAAGTGTTTGGTATTGATTATTTTGAAACTTTCTCACCATTGGTAAAGATTTCTTCTGTTCGTTTGTTCATATCACTTGCTGCCACGTTTGAATGGCCTTTATATTAGCTCGATTTGAAGAATGTGTTCTTACATGGTGATCTTCAGGAGGAGATCTATTTGGCGCAACCTCTGAGTTTTGTTGCGCAGGGGGAGTCAGGTTTGGTTTGTCGTTTGAAGAAGTCATTAAATGGGCTCAAACAATCTTCTCGTGCTTGGTTTGGTAGGTTCACCGATACTGTGACTAGTTTTGGTCTTCAAAGATGTGGCGTAGGTGATTATGTTTTTTATAGACATACTGGAGCGAGCAAGATACTGCTAATTGTGTATGTGGATGACATTGTGATCACTGGTGATAACTATAAATGTATTGAGGAATTCAAATCGTTTCTATAAGCCAAATTTCATACTAGAGATGTGGAAGGGTTGAAATATTTTTTGGACATTGAAGTTGCTAGATCACACCAGGGCATCTTCTTGTTTCAAAGAAAATATGTCTTTGATTTATTAAGTAAAATAGGAACGTTAGGGTCCAAACCAATTAACACACTTATGGACCCCAATACAAAATTAGTTGTAGATCAAGGTGAGTTGTTAGTAGATCCAGGACAATACCGACGATTGGTTGGAAAGTTAAATTATTTGACTGTTACCACGCCAAATATTTCTTTTGCAGATAGCGTTGTCAGTCAATTTTTAGATGCTTCACGAAATTGTCATTGGGCTGCTATTGTACGCATTCTAAGATATCTTAAAAGTGTACCAGGTCGTGGCTTATTATATCAGAATTATGGCCATTCTTGAATCGAGGGTTATACAGATCCAGATTGGATTGGATCTCCATCTAATAGAAGGTCAACTATTGGTTATTGTGTATTTGTTGGAGGTAATTTGGTTTCATGAAAAAGTAAGAAACAGACTATTGTTGCTCGATCTAGTGCTGAATCCGAATAAAGAGTTATGGCACATACCACTTGTGAGTTGATTTGGTTGAAACATATATTGGAGGAACTTGGATTTCAACATTCCTGTCCAATGGATTTGTTATGTGATTACCAAGCAGTAGTTCACATCGCATCTAATCCAGTATTTCATGGGAGAACAAAACATATTGAGGTTAGTTGCCACTTTATTTGAGAAAAGCTATTACAAAATGTGATTTGTACAAGTTATGTGAAGTCAGTGGATCAGTTAGCAGATTTATTCACCATACCTTGGTGTGGTTTACGTGTGAAATATATTTGTATCAAGCTTAGTACACATGACATATATGTACCAGCTTGAGGGAGAGTGGTGAGGGTTATTTATGTAATTTTATAATAGATGGTTTAATATAAATAGTTAGAGGAGTTAATCTTTTAAGTTAAGCTCTCTTATTCTTCTAATACGTCACATTAACAATTTCCATGGGAAGAATTTTGCAACTTCATTTCTGCTGCATTTCATTACTTATCTGGGTAGCTAGGATGGAATATGCTGCTTTGTTTCAATTATGATTTTGAGTCTTCTGATTTTTGTTTCTTATGGATTCTAAGGTGGCTGCTGTAGTGCGGAACCGATCTGTGGAAATGGTGGAGGCCCTTTACACCATGAATAGGGTAAGTGCATTACTTTCAACATATGCCTGTCCCAAATCCTCTATTGATGGATCTTTTTTTGTTTGTTTGGTAATGCTTTTAGTTTTTCAGTAGTATATGTGATCTCCGAAACGCAGGAGGTTTTTCAATTGCAGGATCACTTGAGGGTACTGTTTTTTCCAAATTAAGATAATATATTGGTGCCATAACTTGGGAAGTGGGAACATTTTATATAATGTTATATAATATAGATTGGCTTTTGTGGTTTTGCTTTCTCATCACTGAATGAATTCTTACTTTTTTTTGGGG
>JAOTRH010191520.1:0-11601 GCA_034768845.1 Heliamphora exappendiculata
AACCCCCGAACCTCAGACCCCAACCCCTAGACCCTCGAACCCTAAACTCTAAACCCCAACCCCCAACTCTCAGACCTCATGCCTTGGACCTTTGAATCTCGAGCCTCCAGCCCCTAACCCTTGGATCCCCGAACCCAAACCTCGACCCCCAACCCCCAACCTTCAACCATCAACTCTCGACCCTTGAACTCTAAACCTCGGCCTCCAACCCTTGAATTCTAAACCCTGATCCCCAACTCGTGGACATTCCACATCACCACTCCAGCCATCGCCTCTATCATTATCACTAGTATTACTACCATAAAAAGACTTACGCTCCTATTTTTTTGTAAATTAATTTGACCTTATGAAGTAAAATATTTTACTAAAAAAATATTTTACGTTGATTTTATTAAATCAAACACTAAAAAATGGTAAAACATTTTATGTCAAAATTGTATAATATATGGCCTATTTATAGGCGAATAGGGATAAACAATAAAGAAATCAAATCAGAATAAAATCAATCTAATCAATCTAATAATCCAACAAAAACAAACGGAACCATAATGTTTTTCATCTAATAATATAACAAAAAATACTCTAACTGACATAATATTAATATATTTTTATTAAATAAATAAAAGACAAAAAAATAATTCACCGACTATACGTTGAATATTTTCATTTGACACAAATACCACATCAATAATAACCGGGATACTTCAAAAACATTTAATATTTTGTTCGAATTCTAATAATTATGGAAAACCTCAAGTATAATGCATTCACAATTGTTAAATCCTCTATCTTTGATTGAGCCAGATGGCCGCCACAGTTCATCGATCTGCAGTGATAAATTGGGAAGTTGGAGCCATTAATAGTGTTGGGCTGTCAATTGGTCAACTGGTTGCTTCAGAGGGATTTCGATCTCTAGGTGCGGATGCCAATTCCGCCGTGTTTCGGTCGAGGGTGCGTCTTGTGCCCATTAAGTCGTAGTATTTTTATTGTGCCATTAATTAATTGGTTTTAACTTGGGATGCATTTTTATGTTGGAGACTTTTTTAAGTTTATTATTTATGTAAATAATAAACTTAATTTGATCGGATAACAATGTTGGTTTACTTTGTTAATTAATTAAGAAATAAAAGTGATTCACTTAATGTGTATCTAATATTAATTTCATTTGTCGAGACTACCACGTGCTATACTTACATAGTAGTATTTTACGAGTACTTAATAATTTTTTGATAAAATCACCACTGTATCGTGAACGCGACTTTAATTTTTGATGAACTATGTAAATTGGGTGCATGTGTGCATACTTGCATTGCTTTTCTCGTTATTTTTTTTTTTGCCATACACTTGATTTAAACTTAAATTACTTGCACTTCAACAAACAAAAAATACTTTGAAAAATCCTAAAATTAACGATAAAGGTATATTATATTTGTGTTTATATTAAATTCTCTAAGTAACTAACTGGTGGAGATGTTAGCCAGTAATGAAGGTACTGTGAAAGTGATAGTAAAATAATTAGTAGATAGAAATTGTGACAATGTTGGAGAGTACATAAATATGGCGATTGATGAGGGAGATGATGGGTAGATATGGTAGCTGGTGGGAGAAATGGTTGTGGGAGGTGACAGCCAAATGAGTGAGATGATGGAATGAAATGGTGGCCGAAGGTGATATTCAAAGTATTTCCATGAGTTGATAATTAAAGATGTTTATCAGTGATAATAACAAAAAATAGAAATAATCAAAGGTGATGGTGAAGATATGATTAAATGAAAAATTATTTAAAAAATCAGCAAAATTACATTCTTTCAATTGGTAAGAATTTAGCAAATTTTAAAAATTATTTTTATTTTTAAAAAATTAAAATAATTATTAAATATATTTTTTATTTATGATTTACAAAAAAAAATAAAAATAAAAATAATAAACAACAAACACAAAACGTTGATACCTTATCTAATTCAGTGTGTGAATTTTGCGGGTGAGTTTTATACATTTGATTCCAAAACAATAGTGATTGGAATAGATTCTCAGATTATCAAAATGAATTCCTTTTGAATTGCGATAAATACAGAGTAAAAAGGAAGTGTTAGTTTACTAGAATGGTGAAGTAGTAGAATGGTAAAAAGAAAAAAGAAAAAGGAAAGTACAATCCTTATTGTTAATTTAAATTAGAGTTAGCATCGTATCATGTCATGTCGTGTTTTTGTGTTAGAAACTTTTCAACACTAACACTATTTATTTGTTGATGGATTCAATTTGAGTACTAAATTAGAAAATCTTTAGCTAATTAGTGGTATTGAATGATAAAAAAATTAAAAAGTATTAAGTTTCTTAAATTACGTGAGAATCACGTCGGTGCTGTTTTAGGTAACTAGTTATTGAGTTGGATTTTAATTGTGATTACTTTAAAACTTTTTTAAATAGGGTTTAAGCACTAAAAATTTCAAAATACATAAAGAGTGAGACACGATGTGAGGGTACACCAAAGATGGTCGAGTTGAGATTAGAGAGTGTAAAAAGATCGATACATTAGAGTGAGATTTAAGTTTAGAGATCAGAGAGTATAATTAAATCTTGTAATTCTTATTACGTATGGTAAATTATTTATTCTTGTTTTTCTATTGAAGTAAATAATCAGCCAAACCACTTATATCTTGTGGTCTTTTTGTAGTTATTTTTATTTTTTATTACTACGTAAATTTTTTCGTAGCCCAACCAGATTCCATCTTGAAGATTTTTTAACACTAATTAAAACTACTTACTTATTAACAGGTTAACCTATTTATAACATATCTAATAACTTGCTTACTAACTTATTTAATAACAACTTCGTATTTTCAATGTCATACATATTTTAATTATAAAATTATATAAATTATAATAAATAAAAAACTCCAAATAATTTGCAAAAAGTTTTTAAATAATTCGATAGAAAAACAACATGAATCTATACATGGAGAACTCCAAAGTATAAACCGTTGTTAAAAAAATTACAAAAAAATCAAACAGAATAGATGGATCATTTTTGGGTTTTGCATGTTCAACACTAACTTAATATATTTATTAAATATGTTATCGAGTTGTGCTATTATTAACCTTGTGTCAAAAAATAATCAATTCTAACACTTTAATCGACGTCTCAAAAATTCTTTTCTAATTTTAAACCAACTATTTCGTCCTTTCAAAATTTTCACTTTTCGTCCTAACTCTCGATTTATTAAACAAGGGAAAATGGATGGTGAGTTTTTCCACTTGCCACTTCCTTTAAATCTACAGTCGATATTAATTTTTCTTATTGGGCTTTCAGCCTCAATCGTTCTCAACCATCTTATTTCTTGTTCTCTTATACTATTGTTTACAGGAAAATTATTAGATACTTTTAAAATACCATATTATATAATATTTTTAGCCGCCTAAATAATTATAATTTACATAATATAAATTATTTTTTGTTTTTTAATTATTTATTAAAAATGAGTCATTATGTTCACATCACAAAATTTATCACTTTTAGTAAAAATATTATGTAAACTTATCACATAGTATTCTAAAAAACACCGAATAATTACTCTTTGTTCACCATGATTGACATGTCACTTTAGCACAACTTGAACACTTAGCCGCCTCACTTTGACATGACTTGTACACTCTTAAAATTCATTATGCTTAAAAGAAATGAATTAGATAGATTGTCTTTTACTTAAACAAGCAATTTTGTTTATATATTATTGGTAAAGAATACCAAGTATCTAACAGTGTATAGCTGACAGCAAAAAAGAGAGTTTTTTTTTATTTTATTATTATTTTTATTTAATTAGAAAGTTAAAAATGACAAAACTCCATTCTATTTCTCTTATTTGTTTTTTTGCGCGGGTTTTAAATTTCTTTAATTGAACAAAACAGTGAGCCTTTTTTATGCTTACAAATCTAAAGCCAAACAAACTATTAAGTTTTTAATGTTTTTTTGGCATAAAAAAATCCAATAAGCCACCCAAAAAAAATATTCTTTATAAACATGACATTAATGAAGCGGGTCTTATCATAACAATAAAATTGTCGCCGTAAGACGAGAAAATAATTTTTTATAAATACAAGATAAAATCGCAAATTATAAATTTATCGTGATTCGTCTCTTTCCTCAAACTCCGCGTACACAAAAACTTTGTGGACCGACCTGCTCTTCTAAACACATGACATTAATCTTTTGCCTGGGCTTTTCCAGATTGTTGGCTGCCTTGATCCAATGGTTTCATAAACTAATTGGTACTAAACTGGTCACCGGGCCTTCCATACTCAAGGTCCGGTCCACTCAAACCTTGGGTCACCTTGTTCAGGCCTAGTTTGTAATAAACAATTGAAAAAATATTTATTTTTGTATTATCTTTTATTCGTTTATAATTTTTGCCCAACATTTTAATATTTTAAAACGGTTTTGACGAGAAGAACCAAAGAAGTAAAAAGAATATCAAAAAGTAAAAAGATTATTACAGATGAAAATAAGCAAAAAAAAAAAACTTATTCACTTATTTTTGTTTTCCTGAAATTTTATCATATTTTAATATTTATACTTTTCAACTCATTTCGATAAGAGAAATGTGAAAAATATAAAACTTTGAAAAAATAATAATTCTTTTATTAAACACAAAATAAATAAGTATATAATTAATTATTCCAAATTAGAGACTTATTTATTTTTATTTTATTATTTTTTGAAGGTGACAATAGTTTGAACTCATACCCTGTGTCATCTGACACTGTTATATGAAAAGAGAACATTTATTTGTTACTTTTCCTTAAAGTTGTTTGGATTTTTTACTTTCGTAAATTACTTAGTGAAGATTTTATTATTTAGAATTTAAATTACATTTGCCATAATTTTTAGTAAGACTAAGTGTGTAAATCCATCATTTTATAACAAAACATAACTGCAAAACAAAATTAAATTTAATAAAAATTTGGCAATTTCTTTGGAGCTTTGGATTTAAATATTTTTTCCAGTGACAATGGCCCCATTACCATTAGTCAGTTTATTTGGAGCTTTGCATTTAAATATTTCTTCTTGTGAGAAAGGGCATGATATAAAAAATAGTAATGTTTGGAAGTACGGTTTAAAAATTCGTCAAATCAATCGGCCGCATCTATTCACGCTGTACCAACCCAAATAAATTAAAAGCAAATTGGACGGTTAAGAAAAAGACCGCACAAGTCAGTTGATAGTGACAGTTTCAATTACTTTCATCTGTTATTCAACCGACCCGCCCGCATATAATACTTATTACATAATTATTTTTATTTTATTATTAATTTGTCACTCATAACTTCCAACCTAATAATTAATCTGTAAAGCATAAATAGAAAAGTAAAAATTAAAAATTCTATGTCTCAATATTTTATACCAAAATATTTTTTTAATTTTTTTAACCCCAAAATATTTTTAATTTTCTAATTTTCTATAACAGTGAGTCAGTGGCTTCGTGAGCCACTGACCTATGTTTATTTATTTATTTATATCTTTTATTTGGTATTTATTACCTTATATCATGAATATAAGATATTTGTTTTTATTAGTACTCAAATATATTGTTATATTATTTTTTTAAAACTATACATGAATATTTTGTTTTAACTGATGTAGTATTTATTTTGATATTTAATTAATTAATATTTTAATAAAATATTTATTTAATTTTTAAATCATCAATTCGTCTAATCCGTCATTGCAAAATTGCTCAAAAAATAATTACTTCGTCGATTTTATAAAGTGGGTGATTCGGGGTGAATTGAAATTTTTTATATCACCATAAATGGTTTGCTTAATAAATTTTTATTTAATTCACACCGCACTGACCCGCGCACACCCCTATTTGGAAGGATCTAAGTGTTATTTTCATTGTTATTTATAAAATGCAAAAAAGAAAAACTATAATTATACTTTGAAATTATAAAATTAAAAAGAAATAGTGCATACTTAATTAATAGGATTAGGCTTATTACCAGATGAGTAATTAATTCATTTATATATTTCTTTGTTGCTAATTATGAGCTCCAGTTACACTTAATTTGGACGGTTAAGCGATGATTAATACGGAAGAACAAAAGAGACAATTTTCAAATAATTTAGGATTACAAGTGAAAAAAATTCAGACGTTAATGATGCACGTCCAAATATTTTATTATGATTTTTTATATATTAAAAAATAAAATATAACAACTTTTAAAATTTATGTAAAAAGTTATGTTGGAGAGGAAAATTATTATGAAATAGTAAGGTATGAGTATATATATTTTTAAAATTACATATTTATATTGTATTAATTAAAATAAAATATCATTTTTATCTTTTATTAATAAAGAAAAAAAATTCTATGTCATGTGCCTTTATCATTTTTTAACATTCCCTAGTGTTCAATTACTATTGCAGCAATGCCAGTAATTTTAAAATTTTAGTTTTTAAATATATTGTGATAATTGGATTAATTTGTTTTGTGGAGATTATTAAGTTTGTTATCTATATAAAAAAATAAAATTAATTAAATATTTATAATTATAAGAGTAAATAATATTTATTTATTTTTTATAAAATTATTATTATTATTTTATTTATTCGTAAATAAGTATTATTTGATCAAATAGTTATAAATATTAAATTAATTTTATTCTTTATATCAATAATAAATTCAACAATGGCTATGCAATAAACTAATATGATGATGAAAATATAATGGAGATTTAAATTATTTAAATTGCCCACAATGTTTTCCATTATTATAGGCCCGATCGCAACTAGCTTAAAAGTTAATTTTTTTTAATTTTTTAATTAAAAAATTAAATTAAATTTAAAATAAATTATTTAGTAATTTAAATTTTAAGTTAATTTTTAAAAAAAAATTAGTTATTTAAATAAAAAATTAAATTTTTTATTTTTTATTATTCAAAATTAACAAATTTATCTTTCTATATATTTAATATTAATAATTATATGTAATTGATAACAGTGTTAATAAGTTATGAATAAATAGTATTATTATATTCTAAAAGTAGTAAAAATTTAAATAAAAATTATGTTAATTTATATTTTATTTTTTTATCAAATGAGTAATATTAATTTTTTAAAATTTTTAATCAAAAAATTAAAAAATTAAAAAGCTAAGTTTGCCGATAAGACTATAACAGCATATACACAACTCTGAAGCCGCGTGTGATTCACGCTCCTACAAAATCGCGAGACTTTGATCCCACGACTAATCCCTAATTAAAAGGCGGGAGCCTCCCCGCCATCGAATTTTCTCTCACGCATGCCACATAATCATCTCTCTCTCCCCGTTCCACTGTCGTCAACGCTCCATTCTTTTACTCATCCAATCGCCTTTAAACCCTTCAATCGCAAACCCCTCCCAAATCTACAGCCCTAAATCCGCAATCCACAATCCACAATCCACAATCCATAATCACACAAAAGGTACACATTCCCTTGTTCTTCCATTGATTTCTCTCATTCTCTTTCAGTTCTCATCGTTCTCTATTTTGGTCCTGACTGTCCCAACCCTAGGGTTTCTTTACCTATTTTTTGTTATAAAAAATTTAAAACGAAAGATTAGGGCTCTTGCTCTGGATATAGAAGTTGGAGCAAGTGCCGGAATTTCGAATTAATGGAGGCCGCGGCCAGTGTCGCCGCCGGGCGCAGTGTTTCACTGCCGATGCCGTCTTCTCAGCCTTTTCGCAAAGAGTGGCGTGTTGTTTCCGAGCATTCAGTGGGAAACATCATCAACGAGGTGCTTATTTATTAAACCTACTGACATTGATTTGCTTCAATTCGAAAGCCTAGGGTTTATATGTTTTTTGTCGATTTGTGAAGTTTTAAAATCATTAAACTTGTGAACATAGGACTTGGAGCGTTCGAAGCTAGGGCAATCGGATGAGAGAACGATATATGAGGTAAGGGATGTGTTCCGAGGAGCTAGGGTTTTTGTTGTTCTTATCAGTGTAAATGAAGGTGATTTTCTGTTTTTTCAAGGTGCAGCAGGGAAAAGAGCCTGCTGATGTGGACTTTTGTTCGATCACGATTGATGGAAGTTCGGATAACGATATTTTGCAGCAGCGCCTTCACAGTGTCGCGAGACAAAGAGAGGAGATGCAACAGATGGAGATGGAGCTTCGAGCCCAAATCATTGCAAGATCGGATATCATGGAAATGAAGAACAGCTTCGATGCTCAGGCTAAAGAGCATGCCAAGGCTAATGTCAAGCTTCAGGTTCGTTTTCTCAGTTTCCGAGTGTGTCTCTGAATGCGTATAGGTCTTTTTAGAATGTAATTGTGACCTTTATTTCTAAATATGATTATACATGGTTGTGAAGGAGCAATTACAAGACATGGAACACACTATACACGAGTTGGAAAGGAAGATGGAAGAGAGAGACAGGGAACTACATGCAATTAAATTAGACAACGAAGCGGTTGGTTGACCATTTTCTTTCTATAGTTGTTTGCTGTCATTGCATGGCAGAATATGTGGCTTGCGATTCCTTGTTGAGTACAATCATTGGTCCTTATTTTTTCAGGCATGGGCTAAGGATGATCTCCTTAGAGAGCAAAACAAAGAATTGCAGACCTTCCGGTGTGTGTTTGATCCCTATGAATGCTGCTCTGGATGTAATTTGGTCATATATGTTTTAGAAAATAATCTTAACATTAAGTACCTTGACACGAATTAAAAAATTTGTTCCCTATGTGTGGATGTGATGTAATTGGGTACAGCTGTGTTATTCCCCCCCTCAGGAGAGAGCGTGATAACTCTGAAGCGGAAAGAGCCCAACATCTTAAACAGATACATGACATCCAAGAACATATTGAGGAGAAAGAGAGGCAGTTCCTTGAGTTGCAGGAACAGGTGTTTCACTGCACTTGTTCAATGATAATAAAATAGAAATTTACACTACACTAACACATTTGGGTAATCTGTCATGTTTTGCGACTTTTGTGGTGTAATTGGAATTGAACTTCTGTAGCATGAAAATAAGAAGTGTCATTTGGAACTGATGTTTACAACATTATGAACTGAATTTGGCATGCTTGGAGTTCTGCATACTTTTTTGCTGTTGAAGCATCTTATATTGTGTCTTTAAATTATTATTTTTTCTAAAGACTTCTTCGTGGCCCCACTCCCGTCCTTCAAAGGCCAGTTTAATTAGTTTGTCAGCTCATTGGCTGCTTGATTATGTTTTGGGAGCTACATTGCCTAATGATGAGTTTATGTTTCAGCATAGGGTTGCTCAGGAAGCCATCCTTTTTAAAGATGAACAGCTGAGAGAGGCTCAAGCGTGGATTACACGTGTCCAGGAGATGGATGCCTTGCAGTCGACTACTAATCACTCGCTGCAAGCTGAATTGCGAGAGCGAACAGAACAATATAACCAGCTTTGGCATGGTTGTCAAAGACAGGTTGTTAACCTAGAGATTAGCATCTGAAGTTGTACGTGGATTTAGTCAGTAAATTGAATTGTGCATTGCTTTACAATATATCCTTGTCAATGAGTGGACGATTGACTATATTCCCTTTAGTGCTATTCGTTTATGGTTGGCGGTCACTTTGCTACGGAACCATAAATTCTTGTTGGTTTCTTAGTAGATTTGTTAGCTTCATGGGTGATAATGATTTTGATTTCTGTATGTTGTCTGTGTTAGTTTGCTGAGATGGAGAGGCTTCATTTGCAAACAATACAGCAACTCCAGCTTGAATTGACTGATTCAAGAGAGAGGAGTGGAACTTACCCTGATGAATCTCACGTGTCCCAAAAAAATTCGAAGAATGCTTCTCAGTTTGGACAAAGCAATGGAATCCAATCGAATATCAATGGAATTATCATGCCCAGTGTGAATTCTGTGGGCCTTCCAAATGGAAATGCAGAAAATATTTCATCTTTTGTCTCTACTGGCAATGCTTCAACTCAGGTAGGATACTTTTTGTTGTTTATAGTTTCTTCTCCACCCTTCCTTTCTTCAAATTTGTCTTGCAAGAAGCAACTTGTAAAATTCAGTTTCTAAAAAAAAAAAAATTACTACAGAACTTTAAAGATATATTTACTCAAAGATGGTGATGCAAAGTATGATCTTGTGCTTTAGTGGTGATTTGGTTCAGGTTTACGGCCATGTTTTGAACCATGTGCTGCACTCTTTGATAATATCTACCACTGAATATTAGATACACGTGACTACGTGAGAGGCCAATTTTATGTTCCTCAATTCTTTAGCTTTCTGAGCTGTGCTATGATCTCTATGCCATTGTAACATTCTATTAGGGTAGTCAAACATGGAACCCCAACATATACTTTGCCTACTGGATGTGTTTATGGGCAAAAGGGTTGTACTGTTTCATGTATAGGTTGCAGAGCAAAGAAGTACACATACAGGTATGGGACACGAACGAGACATGATATGGTCATGACATTTTTTAAATATTTAGACACAGTATAGCAGGGATAACCACAAATAACTATAAAGTTTTTATGTATGCATGTATGTAAAATAATATTCTCTTTATTTTTATGTTAGCTGTATGTTTCCATTGTGTCAAATTAGCGGTTTTTTCCCACCTTGTATCTGTTGGAAAAGAAGTGTTAGCATAATTTCTTTTTAGATAAGTAATTTATATAGGAGAAAACCTATATAGAAAGGGAGAAACCAGAAACATCTCTCTGCTCACGAATGACCAAAAATCTATGTATCAAGAGGATCATCATAAGGCTACGGAATATTCCAAGAATTTGGTTAAAAATAATACCTCACCTTATCGGAGAATTGTCTAAACATGCATATGGGAGGTATCTAAAAATGTATTCATAGTCCATATCAAACACAGTCCATTTTTTATTGATTTTATTTATACTATGCATATCGTGGTGTTTTTGACATTTATCAATATTCAGTACAGGGCCGATATAGACACGGCCTGTCATAGAGGAATATCCATGTTTTAAAGGTTAGAGTTGTTGACATAGAATCATAGATATCGCTGCCATTCTGGTCTTCATTTAGTTTATTTTCCTTAGATCTAACCTAAATCTACCACTAAATTTTTTTGGACTCTTATAGCCCTACGTTCTTCTTTTAACCCAAACAACTTGAAAGTTCTTACCCTCTTAAACCAAACAAGACAAAATATTGGCCTTACTTGAACATCTCTTCTTGTTTCTCTATTTTGCAAGGGGTGCATTTGCTATGTAGTTTAAAAAGTTGCTGTAATGAAAATAATGTAATAATGCTATGGCATTGTTTAATAAGATACTATAAACAATACAAGTAAAGCGAGTAAAGTGATGGAAAGCATGTAATTTTCTCCTACAATGCTTATGGCCTTGCCTTCATTTGAGACTGCTGTTTTAACAATTGATATGTTATTTGAACTTGTCACCCATTTCTAGTGTTTTTGTGCTAAGACCAACAATAAATACTGATCTTCCTCTCTAGCAATATCAGCTGTATGAGTCACTCAATTGTCATAAATAGCATTGCTGCAGCCTCAGTAAGACTCTAGTAGTAGACTTGAGTGATTTGAGAAATTTCTGTATTTTATTATCTTTCTTCTTCTTTTGCAACCTTTCT
>JAOTRH010191531.1:0-11601 GCA_034768845.1 Heliamphora exappendiculata
AAGAGTGACCAATATAAGCAGTTAGTTATTATTAATTTTTAAAAAAATAATAATTTAAGAGTGACCAACACGGACAACTAATATAAAAGGTGGATAGTAAATTTTTATGTAAAAAAAACTAGTGGCAAAGAATATGGCTCCGGTTGGAATAATTATATATTTACTTATTTTATATAGTTAATTTTTATTTTTAATTAAAAATTTTATTATTTAGCTAAATTATTATACTTTTAGACTTTAAACAAGTTGAAAAAGAAAAAAAAACTACTTAAATTATTAAAAAATAAAAAAAATTAAAATAAACTAATAAGTCAAATTTAGCGTTGCTTATTATTGTCTTTGGTGATTTTTTTTATTCATTTTTTCATCAATTTTTTTATTTTTTCAGTTCATCTTATTGAGGCAATCTAAAAATTTTAAAATAATTAAAAGATGAAAAAATTCAAGAAATTGACAAGAAAAAATAAGTAAATTTTTTGTAATTTTGCCCAAGCAGTGCCAATATAGTAATAATAATTAAAAAATAATACAAGGTGTGTTTGAACCAAGTTTTTGTTAATATTTTAGCTGTAAACTATCTTATTTTTTAAATATCTATAACTTATGTTACAATTTTTAATTATTTTTTTTTATTTCAACTTTGAATTATAATTTTTATCAAACACTCATAATTTTTACTACAAATTACCATACATAAGCAACTAAGAGTAGAATTCTCAAACACCCTCACAATATAATAAGACTATTTTTTAAAATTGTATGAGTAGGAATTACTACAACTTGTCTTACTTGGACCTATCCTTGTCTACGTGGTTTGTACCCAAATATATATATACCAACTTTGTATATATAATATATTTTTATTTATTAAAAATATCACGTATTAATAATTACAAAATTATTTGTAAATACCTTATAATTTGTCTTTAAAGATATCACATGTCATTAATTACTGTACTTTATATGTATAGTATATTTTTATATATAAAAACTATCGCATATTATTACTTACATACTTATTTGAAAGTGCCTTATGATTTGTCTTCAAAGGTATTCCATAGAAGTAATAATTTTGTAGTCAATGAGCAAGTTGTCTTATTGCTTATGTAGTATTTTTCTTTAATTATGTGGTTAAAAATATTTTAAATAAATAATATTAATTTATTTTTATTAAAAATTAAAGATAAATAATATCTCACTTAACGAGGGTGTTTGGGTAGATTTATGTGGAAAGTTTTAAATTTTTTGCTGTTAATTTTAAAAATAAATTATAATATTTTTAAATACTAATAACTTATTCTATTAATTAGATTTAATATTTTTTTATAAATAACTAATTTCAGTTATTAGTTAATATAATTTTTTAATCACTTACCATTTTTATTATAATCTAAAATATCAAACACTACAAATATTTGTTAAATTTTTTTATTTATTAAAAATATCATACAAAGCGTCGTCACGCGATAGTAGTTAACAATTTTCCATTCCACATTTCACAACTATAATGGTTGGGTCGGTTGAGTAATTGTTCAGTTTGCGTATTATTTTTATTCATTTGTATAGTAAAAAAATACTACATTTAAAATAATATTAATAATTTTTATTCAGTAATCAAAAAATAAAAATAATTTACTTAATATATATTATATATTTTTATTTATTAAAAATATAATATGAAAAATTGAAAGTGACTAAATTATTTCCCTGGTTTGTTTGGTTGAGTTAGTTGAAATTTTACAGTTGAAGGAGAAGGAGACGACTCAAAAATGGGACCCAAACGTTTTATAGAAGCCTCCGTCGTCTATTCTGTCGGCCTTTTTCCAGCCTTATTTAATGCTAAGCCTGTCTCCCACCTACAAACCACCTCCTTTTCTCTGCTTCTCTCTCTAAATTATTTGTAATTATTTATTTAGTATTTTTAAAATATTATACAATAAATTATACGTAATTTTTTTACATAATGACCCAGTTTAAGAGATTAACTTATTCACTTATTTATTTATTAATAAATAAGTTAAAATATAAATAAACTAATATATTTGAGTGATCATTGACTTATTTGTTTTTTTGACTTATAAATCATTTTGTTTGGCTTATTAAATTATTTGTATATTTGCATATTTTTTGCTTATTTGGTTACTTAATCGACGTAATTTATTTTTTAGTTTATAAGCTAAATAAGCTATAAAACTATTTTACCCAAACAAGGCCAATATTATGATAATAAATTTTGCATTAAGAATGTGATTAATTTATTTTTGTTAGTAGTTAAATGATAAAAGTCATTCATATATTATAAATTATAATTATTTTATTTTATTTATTAAAAATATCACGCTAATGTGATATGATGCTACAAGAGTACCTACTAATTTGCCAAATTATGTATAGTGGATGTGGACCACTTTTCTCTCTGTTAATGCAGTCCTCTCACCAATTATTCAAGGTTTTTGAGCAAATTCCGTCGGTGTTTTAATTTTATAATTATTACTATAGCTTGTTGGGGTGATCTTACTTATTTATTTATTAATTTATAAGTTAAAAAATAAATTACATCGTTTAAATAATTAAACAAGTAAAAAATAAAAAATTAGTAAATAAATTGACTTATAAGCTGGTTTATAAATAAATAAACAAATAAATTTATTTAAATAGCTGGTTTATAAGTAAATAAGTAAATAAATCACAAGTCACTCAAACAAACTAACTTATTTAAAATTTAATTTATTTACTAATAAGTAAATAAGTTAATAAATAAATAAGCAAAATACACCCCCAACGTGGCCTATATTTAATAAGATTTATCACTTTTGTGCCGGTTTCTAACTCTCAAAATGTAAAAATGAATAATTTTAGTGATTTGAATAAAATATTATTTTAAAATAATTAAATAATTATTCCATAAAAATTAATGTAAGAATAATTATTTTGTAAGTGTTTGTTGCAGGTTAATTTATAGTAAAGTTTATTATTAAAATGTTAGAATTTTAAAATATCAAAATTATTCTTTTTGAAAGTGACATTTTAAGTTTTCTTTGGCACAAAAACTAAAAAAAAAAAAAAGAGGAGAAATTGTGCGACAAGCCCTTCAATACACATTTTAATTAAATATAAAAATATAAATACACACCCACCCGTTTTATTTTATTATTTTGTGTTTAGAATGGGCTCTATCTAAAATATAAATTAAATTGATATAATATCATGTGATTTATCAAAAATATATTTATAACAAATATATGTTGAACAAACTTTAATAAGAAAAAATGCTTACTATAACAGCGATCCGGTTGACAAACGTTTATTGGATGATGATTAGTAGTGATATGGTGACAAAAAAATTTAAATATTAATGTATTTTTAAAAATAAATTTATTAATTTTATAGATATTATTATATTATTTATAAATATTAATACATTTCGTATCAACTATTTAACAACTTATGCATGGTCCTAGGCTAAATTTCGTAACTTTTGTTTATTTTATTTTTTTCAGATTTTTTATTATTTTTTTGCTAAATTTTTTTATTTTTTTTAATCGTCTCAATGATATGAATCAAAAAAATAAAAACATTTGATCGAATGATAAAAAAAAACACTAAAAAAAAATAAGTAATATAAAATTTAGCCTATTAATTTATTTTGGCTTATTTTTGTTTTATTTAATTTTTTTTAGATTTTAATAAAAAAATGATTTTCACGGTTCGTCTCGATAGAAAGAATTAAAAAATATAATAATTTAAATAAAACATAAAAAATTTATTTAAATAAAATAAAATAAATAAATAAGCAGCGGGATGTTTTTAATATTTTTTTTTTACAAATGCTTACCACTTGTCTTTAAAGACCAAATAACATATAAATATTTATATAAAAAAAGTCAAAAAAAATTAATTAATAATTGTTTATTACTCATTACTCAATGAACAGTAATTAGCCGTCCTATTCCTTGCGATATTTTTCTCTCTCTGTGTATACAGATGCATATTTGTGAACTTTTGAAGAAATGGGGGATAGATTCATAGATTTTGCTTTATTTTAGCGGGACCCAATATACATTTTCTTTATTTTTGTTTTACAGTTTATGTTTAAAATTTTAAAGATTTATCAATTTTAAAAATAAATATGCGTCTAATTCACTTTTTTTTTACATACATTCTCTCTTTGAAGAATTCAAAATAAGAAACAGTTGCGATTAATTTATGGGACCCAAATACAGCTCAAATAAGCTCTCAACAGTTGCTGGTGTGTCTAAGGCCCCAATTAATTTTTTTATAATTTTTATATTTTTAGTTAAAAAATTAAATTTAATTTAAAGTAAATTATTTGGTAAATTAAAATTTTAAGTTAGATTTTTAAAAATTAATTTTCTGTGTAAAAATTTAATTTTTTATTCAAATTAAATAATTTTGTCTTTATATATAAGTAAAAATAACAATTATATATAATTGATCGTTGTAGCAAATGAGTTATGAATGAAAAATATGATTATCTTTTAAAAGTGATTAAAATTTAAATAAAATATGTTTAAAAATTTATACTTTAATTTAATTTTTAAACTTTTAAATTTTTTTTATATTTTTACCAAAAGGGCATATTAAATTTTATGCATTTTTATCTTTAAAAAAATATAAAATTTTGATAGCCCTGAATCAGAGCAGGCTCCACATATCCAGGCATAGTACTATCCATCCCTGTTTAGTATGTCCCAAAAAAATGATATTTGAATTGTATAGCCTTTTTAAGAAAATAAGAAAAAAAATAAATTGTTCAAGTTAATTTTTATATTAGTTTTTTGTTTTTTTATTTTTTATTAAAATATTTAATATATTTTTATTTTTTGTATTTAAATAGTAGTGTATGAAATATTGACACAATTTTTTATTTTTATGACAAATAATTGAGTTTTTTTAATTAAAAGTGATATAATTTCATTCAAAAAAAGAGTTTTTAAAAATTTTAATATATTATTTTAGAGATGACAAATACTTCAGAAAAAAAACAGTGCTGTAGATATGACAACCCTGTTTGGGCTAAATTTCAAATTTTTTGTTTTTTGTTTTTGTCTTTCTTGATCTTTTTTTTTTTTTTATATCTTTAGACTATTTTGTTTTAATTCTTCAAATTATCTTGATAAGATAAATTAAAAAAGTAAAAAAAATAGTGAAAAAAAAGAAAAAAGATTACTAAAAATAAAAATTAAGCAATATAAAGTTTTGCTTATTTTAGTTTATTGTTATCATTTTTTATCTTTTTTTTATATTTCAAACAAAAAATGAGTTTTTAGACTCGTCTCGATAAGAAAAGTTTTAAAATATAATAATTTGATAAAATAATAAATTTTTTTACTAAAAATAAAAAAAAAATAACAATAAAATAAATATATATGCAGCTATCCGAAAGCCTTTAATTGTTCATTTTTTAATAACAAGTAACCAGTGACTATTAATTTTTCTTAAATTGGACATTTTAAGTTTGAATTATTCATTTTACGGCGTTTATTTAGTTATTTATTCGGGGGTGGGGGGAGGGAGGGAGATGTTCAATAATGATGTGATTGTATCGTATTGTATTTATTATTCAAGGTTTACTATTCTTCTAAATATTTTTAATCATAAAATATCAGTTTTGTTAATTATTATCCATTGTAGGATGGATAATAACAGAATGAGAGGGAAAAATAATTAATTATAATATATTTTTATATGCGAAATCTATTGTTTGCTTTCACACGTATTAACATACCGTCTAGTGAATGGTAGGTAATATTTTTCAGAAATTGTATTTAAAAATTAAATAATTAATTTATACAATGGTCTTTTAGTATTACGTGGTATTATTTGTATATTTTCTCGTATTATAATGAAATATAGAACATTTGAAGGTCTCGATTGATAATCTTAATTTTTTAATTAAAAATGTCAAAAAATTAAAATTGTTCGTTTGATAAAAAAATAAAAATACTAAAATACTAAAAAGTAAAATTAAAACACAAATTTTAGAATATTTTATTCAAACTCATACAACTTTTAAAATACAATAATATTTATTATTTATAACTTATTTACTACTATTACCAACTATACATAATTGATAATATTAAATATATAGAAGAGTAAAATTGTCCACTTCAAATAAAAAGCAAAGCTAGTTTTTTTTTTAATGAAACAACCAACTTAAAAAAAGTTAACTTAAAATTTAAGTTACCAAATAATCTAATTTGAATCTAATTTAGCTTTTTAACTAAAATGCTAAAAAATTACAAAAAAATAACTTTTAAGCTAGTTATCAATTGAGGCTAAGTAGAATAATATTAATCCACCTTTATCAATTATATAAAAATAAGAATCAGTCAATTAATGGCCCCGTTTGGGTGATCTTGCTTATTTGCTTATTAGCTTATAAGCAAAAAAAATAAATCACGTTATTTGGGTAACAAAATAAGTTAAATACAAAGAAATAAGCAAATAAACTCGTTTGGGTAGCTAAATAAGCAAATAAGCTGGCTATAAGCAAATAAGTAAATAAGTTCGTTTTGGTGGCTAACTTATAAGCAAATAAGTAAATAAGTCATGTATCACCGAAACAGATTAGCTTAAACGGGATTTGGCTTATTTGCTAATAAGCAAATAAGCAAAGTCTAACCAAGCGGGGCCAATATGTATATAAATATATTTATTTATCTTCTGTTGGAGAATAATCATATTCATAAGATTGTTGGGAGAAATTCAACGCCACAATAAAATATATATGCTCGGTGATCTAAAAAATACATTTTTATTAACTTTCAATAATTAGAATAAGCAGAATTTACACGAAAAGAAATACATAAATTAACATGAATAGAATATGCAAACCAAGTCTTGCAAACGCAGTTTCTTTAAGAATGATTCACCGCCTACCGAGAGTGTTGTAGGTTTTTCACCGGCGTCACTTTCCCAGGATAAAACGGCTGACACGATCGTTGAAACACCATCAATGATCGGCTACGAACGTACTCCATCTGCATTTTTCTCTCTTACTCTCACAGTTTTGGAATATGTCTGTATCTCTCATTTGGTTCTTACCTTATTACTGCATTTCTCTTTTTCTCAATCTCAAAAAACTGAATGGGGTGACAGCTTATATAGACATTCTATCATGGAGGGGGTTACAGGAAAATCAATAACCATTCAATGGTATTGATTCTCAGAATTCATTTGCTAATTAAATTGGCCAATTCAATTGCAAATAAATTCTAATTTTAAATTCTGAAATTCAATGACTAATTGAATTCACAAAATTTCAACAATTTTCATTACTATATAAACAAGATCAACAGTACTCCGAGAGTTCTTAATAGTTTTTCCTTAAAGATGGTATTTGTTATCGTAAAGATTAGTAGTTTATAGATTATAAAATTTTTTAATCAGCGATATAAATTATAGTTTGTAACAAAAATCACGAATAATTGACAAAAATTATAACTTGTAATTTAAATTAAAAAAATAGTTATAACTTATAGTAGGAATTATGAATATTTAGAAAAATAATTAATTATAAGTAAAATTCATGACAATAAAATAAAAATTATATAAATAGTTTTGTCGAATACCTTTAAAATTGGATTAAATGATGTACTATCAATAAACATAAGTATATATAAATAATACATAAAATAACGCATAGAATATTATATGCATATGTAACAGTATTATATCGATATAACAAGTTAGCTTGATTGATGTGATATATATTACAAGACACATTCAAATGTTATCCTATCTTCATACTCAATCAATGATTATGATTTATTTATTAATTTTTTTAAAGACATTTTTACTATACGAACTCAAACACTTGGTGCAACAATTCCACACCATCATTGTTTAGAGAGAAGATCTTGCACCTATCAAAAACGTATTTTATGAATGCTTTGTATACATTTAGGTAGTTATTTTTTAATTTTTTAATCTATTTAATAAAAATAAATTAATATTATTTTTTTGTCATATTATTAAATAGATAAGCATATTTCATGTAGTGTCCTTAAAATATTTTTTATTTATGCTTAAGCAATTATTTTTGTCTTTGGTTAATATATTAAAACCCTAATTGATAGTCTTTTTTATAACTTTTTTAATTAATATACTTAAAAATTTTAAATAAAAAATTATTAATAAAAATAACATATTAAAAATTTTAAAATACTATTAACCACGTTCAACCTGGTAGATAAATAAAATAAATGAGATTGACAGGACAGTACTAATTGTGGTACCGGACACCCATACACAACTCCACATATAAGTTAAGTTGTTTAACTGAACACTGTAAAAATATTAATTTTGGAAAGTCTATATAGAACTTTTGTATTTTTATTGACAATTTAAAAATATTCAAACACCCTATTAAAAGGGTTGAATACCTAGCAAAAAGCTTTGAACATTTAACAAAGGGTATTATTGGCAATTAGTATTAAAAAAAATTTTATTTTTTTTTACATTTTTAGCTAAAATACTAAATTTAATTCAAAATAAACTGTTTGTTAACTTAGTCTTTAAGCTAACTTTTTAAAAATTAATTATTTAGGTAAAAAATTAGTTTTATTATTTTTTGTTTAAATTAAATAATTTTTTCTTTCTATATATTTGATATATTAACAATTATATGTAATTAATAGTGATAGTAAATAAGTTATGAATCAAGAATATTATTATATTTTAAAAGTAATTAAAATTTAAATATAATATTTCGAGAGTTAGTGTATTGATTTTATTTTTTGGCCTTTTAGGATATTTGTTTTTTGCCAAACTGAATGTGTTGGCTTTTTGTATTTTTTGCCAAACGCATTTTTGTATATTTTGAAAAAAGAAAAAAATCAAAAAATTAGAGTTGTCAAAGGGGCCTAAATAACTCTCAAAATGCATAAACATGACTACATAAATTGAAATTTTTTTTTTAATAGTATTAATAACGATATTATTATATAATATTTTTAAAATATGAGAAATCATCAAAGAGAATTATAAAAATTTATTTATAAGATTTTTGTGGAAAAATAATAATACCAATATATTAAAGTTATTTTATTCTTGAGATGTAATATATTTAAATTAATAAACTATTCATTTTTAAGAAAAATTAAAATCGTCACTATCATAAACTATGTACACATAGTTTTTGCAGCAATAAATACCACCAGCCCCTGCCGTCAAAACTCTCACTCACATCCGAATTTTGAATAAAATCAATTTGCTCGTTTGGGAATTTTTCACGGTCATAAATATTTATTTTCTTTTTTTTTTTAATTTTCTCAATAAATAAATAAATAAATAATATTTTTTACTACATAAATAAACAACATAAATTTATGTTTGAGTTATTTTAATTTATTTTGATCGTTTTTGAAAAATAAAATATATACAAATCATTATTACATATGAGTTGTGGAGCCACTGCCCACAGGTGGCACATTAAAAATGGTGTAAATGTGAGATAGAAGGAAGTGATAAGGACGAGTTTTTCTGTTCAACATCCACGTCACTCGTTTAATTTATATAATAAAATAACTTATCCTTTTTAAAAATGTTTCACTTGCCAAAACTATTATATATAATTAAAATATTTCATGTGTCACTTTTTTATTTTTCTACAAACAAACTCAGATATATTTAAAAATATTTATATAACAAAATAAAATATACCTTTTAAGAATATCCTACATGATAAAAATATGATACATAACTAATTATATATGAAAAATGCAAACTATTACCCAACGAGCGGTGCTTAAGGGGTACATAATATATAAATATTTATATAAAGTGTATTGATATTTGTAAAAATAGTAGATCTTACACTTATAAGTGAATTGATATTAAAAATTTCTTTTTTTTGTTAAATTATTAATCACTATTCGATGAACGATAATTATATATAAAAAATAAAATAGCCCATAGATTTTAAAAAATATCTCACATGGTAAAAATTACCTACATGACTATAACATCTCATGTGTCTCTTTTATAAGAGCCTAGGTGGTGTTTGACATTATTAAAATTAGTAATTTATAGATAATTATTTTTAGTAAAAATTATAATTTATAACTAAAAAAAATAAAATAAATAAATTATAATAAAAATTACAAGTATTTAAAAAAAATAATTATAAATTATGAAAAAATTTTAAATTAGTAATTAACCCAGTTATTTGGAGAACCAAATGGATTTGACCTAACTATTGGTCTAATATAATCTAATATAATCATAACACATAAAAAACACAAACATACCAGATTTAGTAAGAAATAGTTTCAAGTTTGTTGTTTGATCCGCGTCGAAATATTGATACTATAATATTAATATGCAATCCTTTATATATGTTATATTTTGTGTAAAGAATATCGTGAAATCATAAAACAATTCATATATATTGCCAGAGATCAATAGAAACCTGACTGGCAATGTCAATAATAGAGGTAATAGAGATAACAAAAATATTGACAAATCTAAATTGGATTGAAAATTTGGACAAAATTAATTACATGATTATAAATATTTATGTGTGTATATATCTCACATATTATGATTTATCATAAATAAAATAAGGCTTAATGGCCCAAATTTATACATAAATTAAAAAAATTTTATTAGAATACAAAATTAGTGAATGAGACTCATATCCAAACAAGTCATAAAAATAAGACTATAGAGTATTTATCTCTTATTATCTTTATTTAATTTAAGCAAATTAAGTAGTAACTCAAGATCAATAAATTATTATAACCCTATTTTAAAATATTGTTGCATGCTAAACCAAACTGTAAGGATTTTGTCCATAGTCTTTGTGTCAATACTTACCTGAGTTTTTATTTCTATTTTGCTCTCAATCCAGGTAACCATCAAAGCATGTCCAAGTACTCTTAATTTGAAATGCCAATTTTGCCCTTTATGCAAAGTAGCCAAGTTTCTTTATGTGCTCCTTTTGTTTTGCCTTTTGTCCACAATGTTAGAATTTTTTCATGTGTTGTTTTAATTTTTATATGAATTTTAATTTATTTTATAATTTGTTGTAGTATAAAATTTAAATTTATTTGTAATTTATTTCAATGTTAAATCAAATTATGTATTATTTTAATTTTTATATGAATTTTAATTTATTTTATAATTTTTTGCGGTATAAAATTTAAATGAGTAAATTACACTGATCTCTCCTGAGATTTCTGACAAAAAAAAAATTTTCAATATGATTTCAAAAATATCACCAACCTCCCTCAAAATTTCATTTTTGCATCGAATTAACCTAACTGTAATAATTTTCAATGAACTTAACGAAAATTACTACCCTAACCCCAACACCACCTCAAACCCATTGCCCAAACTCACCCACATGCCACTACCATCTAAGGTCACTGCTCCAAACTCATCACCATCCAAAATCACCGCGGAGAGAAGACAGAGCGAGAGAGCAGAGGAGAGAGAAAGAGGGACGATGGCGGTAGTGGTAACGTGCGGCGTGGGAATCGACGGTGAGAATTGGGGACGGTAATGGCGGTAGGAATGAGGGTGGGAGACGCCAAAGAGATATATATATTATATATCTCTGCTCTCTGCTAT
>JAOTRH010191542.1:0-11599 GCA_034768845.1 Heliamphora exappendiculata
TATAGATTTTAAAAAATTTTAATTTTTTTGAAGACTTATTTTGGGCTAGCTCGATAAGAGAAAGACACTGAAGTTGATCATTGAAAGTCATTGAATTAATGATAAGAGGTTGTTTAAGTTGATCATTAAAATTGTCGCTAAAATTGTCACTAGAGCTCACCGACAGTTGTTGGAGGTAGAGATGGAGAGATGATGGCATTGAGATGAAGGGATCAATATTTAGAATAGTATGTATATTTTGATCAAATTAAACACAATAAATTTTAATGGTCAAATTTTTTTTATTGAACATAATGCTTTGAAAATTTTTAAGTGTATACCTTAAACCAAAAACTTTTATTAGTAATGCCGTTTTAAACTTTTAAATTTTATTAAAATGCCTTTTTAATAAAGACTTTCTTAAACTTATATTTAGATTAATTTTTTAAATTTTTTAAGAACTTTTTTAATAAAAAAAATACAAAAAAATGTAAAAAAATCATCTGAGACAAAATCAATAAATCTTTTTAAAGACTTTTGATTAAAAAAATATTTTAAAAAAATTAAGTTAAACATAGGGTAAAACAACGTTGTTTTTACGCACCGAATAAAATCATTAATTTTTATGTAATAGTATTTACCACATTATTATCGTTCAAAATGCCAGCACGTGTCAGGACAACAACCAGAACATTAATTTTTCCGCCGGTTAATAAAGCGCCCCTTCACCGACGCGTGTGCACTGTCAGGAACATACCTAATCCAGTGGTACGCACGATTGATTGGATGTGGTTCGAAACTAACGCCGTAAAATGTTACTGCTTGTCCTGCCGGTCAAGGGAGATTGCGCTATTGCCCAACCAGGAACTGACACGTAACTGACAGCGTGACTACTACGTCTGACCACTAGATGCTTTCTCGGCAGAAAAGAATCCAGGTAAAGAGCTGATTTTTGTTATTTAATTGTCAATTAATCGCGCGACATTTTAAATATAATTTTATTATAAAATTAATTTTAAATAATAAATAATTTATTGAATTATTAATAAAAATAATATATTAAAAATATTTTTTTTAATTTTACTCTTAATTTTAATTATAAATTATAATAACAAAAAACATATGTAATTAAAATGTATCAAAGTAAGGATATTAATATTTTTTGGCTATTGTATATATGGGTGGCATTTAAAAAATAAAAAATGCTAATCAAAATCTATTGGACTGTGGTTAAGAAATATATAATGTATAGATATTTGTGTAAAGTGTATTGATATATGTAAAAGTAGTAGATACACAAAAAAAAATGTATTCATATTGAATTTTTTTTGTTTTCATTAAGTTATTATTCAAAGTTTATTGAGCTCTTTTTAACAGTATATTTAAAAAATTTATTACTAGTAATTTATAAATTATAATTTTTAACAAAAATTGTGAGTATTTAGTAAAAATTATAATTTGTAGGTAACATATAAAAAAAATTATAAGTTATAACCAAAATTATGAGTGTTTAAAAAAAAATTATAACTTATAACTTAAATTAGTAGCAAAAAGTTAAAAATTACTAATAGTAGTATTTTTAAATACTCCATATATATATCGTATTTTTTTTTGTATGAGAGAAGAAATAGTTGAAGTTAAAATAGAGAAAAAATAAAAAAAATAAAAAAATTTATAAATATATTTAAATAGGAATTTAGCTATTAAATAATATAAATTTTAACCTTACCTATGTGAAATAGACAAGTCACGTCATGAATATTGGTTTGTAATATAAATAATGTGCTAATCACAACCCTTCGGATTGTATGGGTATTTTGGAAATCCTTTTGGCCTTTTTATTGAGAATTTTCCTTTTTAAAAAAGAAAAAAAAGTTAGTGTAGACGTTTTATACGTTTTTTACTCGTCATAAGAAAATAATCTAAAACATAGTTCTTTTTGGTTAAAATTTTACAAAAATTTATTAAACACAAAAAAGAATAAAAAAGAACTCCTATAAAAGCCCTAAAGTAGCAATTTTTTTGTCTTATCTAATTTTTTATTTTAAGGTTTTCTATTTTTATGATTTTTAGTGATAAGATAAATTTAAAAAATATTATTATTTGAACTAATATAAAAAAATTATTAAAAATTAAAAAATATGGTCATGTAGAAAAAGCTATCCAAACATGGCCTAGATAAGAGAGAAAATTGGGAGCGGATAAAATTATAGAGTTGGAATCCAGCCCAAAGTAAATAAGTCTAAAACAGCCTTAGAAGGCCAACCCACTATCAATTCTGTAAAGAAATTAATTGTAATTTATTTAATTAATCTTTATGTTTTTATTTATATAGCAATTCAAGGTAGTGTAGTTGAAGTACAACATCAAATTAGATTAGGATAGAATTTGGATGAGATTGTGTTAAGATAAAATTTCTTTAGGATCTGGTTTGTATCTATCTTAGTTTGATTTGATTAAGAGAGTCTTGATTCGAGATTGAGTTTGTGGTTCAACTTCTTAAGCGTAAGGTATAAGAATCTAAAGCATGATTGGACAGAAGCACTCAGCCACCTGACCGCTCGAGCGCCCAAAGCTCTGCTTGAGTGAACTCTAGGCAGTTTTAAATTGATTAAAACGCTGTCAGTCTGGGAATCAATGATCTATACAGGGGTTATTAAGGATGCACAAAAATACTTTTGATAGCCAGATATTCAGAGCTTCAAGGCATATTCAGAAGGATGCTCGTGTCTCCAAAACCTTAAGATCATTCGAGTGAAGTCTTAGACGACGTTCTAAATTCTGACAAAAAATTCTGCCAAAGAAGCTGCTATGAAGATTCGTCGCAGTAGAAATCAAGAGGAGAACGGTGAACGAGAATTTAGCATATAAGCTTAGGACTAGAATACTGAGAATTCGATCAAAGAGTCTGTAAGTTGTATTGTAATTGTTCGTGTTATAGTGCTTGATTCCTAGATTTGGTAGTCTGGTGATTTTTTACTCGTGTCGGGTTTTTTCATGTAAAAAAAACCCGTGTCAGGTTTTCTTCTCGTCGCTTCTTATTCGTGGTTGTGATTGATTAAATTAGAAAAATATTATTTTTAAAAAATATATATATTTTTCAATTGGTATCAGAGTAGGTTTTTGTTTTTCAAGCAAAAGTATCGATCATAATCAATTGCATTCATAGAATTTTCTAGAGAATGAAACTCTACTGCACGATGCCCTTTGTTAGATGGAGAAAACTATCCATATTGAAAAGCTCAGATGAGGGCGTTTCTTAAATCCATCGACGAACGGGTTTGAATGGCCATTGTAATTGGCTATATCTCTCCCACTATTAAATCTGGAGAAGATATTATTTTAAAACCTACCGAACAATGGGAGAAAAAGAATTTAGACAAAGCTGGCTAGAATAGCATGGCTATCAATGCAATTTTTAGTGGCATCACACTAGAAGAGTTCAAACGTATCTGTACTTGTGAAATCACTAAAGAAGTAAGAAATATCCTTGAAGTCACTCATGAAGGCACTTCAACCATTAAAATTTATAAACTTTAAAGACTCACTACTAGTTTTGAAACTCTTCGAATGGAAGATAATGAAACATTTGATGAATTTTATGCCAAGTTGAATGACATTATTAATTCCAGCTTTATACTTGGTGTAAAAACTCTTGAATCTTGCATTGTTTGAAAAATCTTACGATCTCTACTTGAACGATTTCAATTAATAGTTACTATCATTGAAGAAAGTAAGAACATAAATTCTTTGAAAGTTGAATAATTGGTTAGAAACTTTTAGACCTTTGAATCAACTATATGTTAACCCAAAAAACTCAAAAGGCGTTGCTTTAAAATCTTCTAAGGTTGATTTAGAGTCGCCAGATGATGATGCATAAATTGATTCTGAGTTTATGGCTTTTATTGTGAAAAATTAAAATTTTTTGTTTTAAATAAAAAAAACCTAATCTCAAGTCAAAATCTAGAAAGTTTGGTGATAAAAGTAAGAATATTATTAAGTTTAAAAAGAAAAAAACTAAAGTTCAGAACCGAGATATACAGTGCTTCGAGTGTCAAGAGTATGGACATTTTGCACAGAATTGTCCAAACAAATAGAAAAAAAAAAGGTGTTTACTGTGATGCGAGATGATGAAATTGAGTCATCTGACGATGAAATTGAGTCTATATTAGAGAATGAAGAGTGCAAATTTGTTGCCTTTACTGCTTTTAATGGATCAGGTAAGTCTAAATTTTTTGATCATGGATCACATGCTTCTCGTAGTGATTTTAGAAAAGAAAAACCAAATTCAGGTTCTGAATTTGAAGATGAGAATGAGAAAGATCTTTAGTGGACTTATGATAAACTTCAAAGAGAAAGTTACAAAATAACCAAAATAATCACTAAATTGACACTAAAGGTCAAAACCTTGGAAAATGAGAATTATGGCCTAAAATCATAACTAACTGAGTCTTAGGATCTGGTTTCTCAACTAATTTTTTTAAAATCCAAAATGACTAAGGAACTGGTTAGTTCTGATAAACAGATGAATGACCTTATTGAGTCTTGTGATTCTCTCAAGCTGAAGGTTTCTTATTTAGAACTGGAATTACAAAATTCGATAAAATTAAAATCCCTGTTTGAGGCAAGTTATGCAAAAATCAGAGAGTTGGAATCTTGAGTTGTTAACTGCTAATACTACTCTCAAGAAATTGAATGCAGGATCCCTGAGTTTAGAAGAAATCCCGAGTGTCCAGAAAGCTCCTTCAGATTGAATTGGGTTAGGATATATTGAAAGTTTATCTGGCTCAAAAAGTACAGGTAAAATTAACTTTGTTAAAGCTGTCAGTATGCCTACAGGTAAGGAAAAAGTTCTGGAAAAATCAAATCAATTCAAGTCTAAAATATTGGGAAATGTTTCTAAAAACCCTTTACCGCAATTTACTCATTTTCAAAAATTTGTTCCCATTTGTCATTATTGTGGTATTGTGGGTCATATCAGGCCGTTTTGCAAAAAATTAAAATTTTAATCTTCATATCAGCATAAAAGAAAATCTAAAAAGCTACATGATCAAATTAGATTGTTGCATAAAAAAAGTCTTGGCTAGGTGAGCACTTGAGCAGACACTTTAACCACTCAAGCGGCTAACTGGCTGAAAGGTGAGAAAACTCACTTGCAGTTGCGCGCTCGAGCGGGCCCTCTGTATGCTCGAGTGGACCACTGGCAGAGAGATGAGTTTGATCACTAGCAATCGAGCACTCGAGCGGTCCCTTTGGGCACTCGAACGGCTAACTGGCAGCGACCATACTATGGCTAGAAACCCAGCACTCAAACCAAACCTTTTCCCAAAATTCGTGCTGTCTAGGTTTAAAAGTCTGATTTGAAATGTCATGTATTTTATACCGCTTTAAAAGCTCAAAATTCTTTCATGTGGTATTTAGACATCGGTTGTTCCTGACATATGTCAGAGGATAAGTTCTTATTCTCGAGTGTTGATCCATATGATAGAGGATTTATCACATTTGGTGACGAAAATTCCTCTAAGATTATTGGGAGAGGATCCATTAGCTCTCCAGGGCTTCCCAAACTGGATAATGTCCGTCTCGTAGACGGCTTGAAAGAAAACTTGCTCAGCATCAGTCAGATGTGAGATACATACCATGAAGTTCATTTTACTAAAATTGAATATCTGAGTTTGGATAAAAATGGAAAAACTTTTATTTATGGTGTTCGAGCTTTTAACAACTGTTATGAAATTTTGCCTAAAATTGATTTAACATGTCATTAAGCCAAAGTTGATGAAACTAAATTGTGGCATCATCGTTTGGGTCACATGAATTATAAGGACTTATCAAGGCTTGCAAATCTTGATTTGGTTAACAGCATTCCAAAGCTGAGTAGCTCTACAAAAGTTGTGTGTGGACCTTATTAACTAGATAAACAAATTAAAGTTCCTCACAAGAAAACAAGTCAGCTTGCTATTCAATACCCTCTTTAGCTTCTTCACATGGATCTTATGGGTCCAACTAGAACTAAGAGTATCAGTGGCAAGAAATATATATATATATTTTATTGTAGATGACTTTTTTAGGTTTACCCGGGTGAGTTTTTCGAGAGAAAAATCTGACACGTTTGCTGTTTTTAAATCCCCATGTCTTAGGTTGAACATTGAATAGGAAGGGAAGAATCAACATATCACAAAGATTAGATCAGATCATGGAAGAGAATTCGAGAACTCAGAATTCTCAACCTTTTGTGACGAATAGGGAATTTAGCATGAGTTCTTTGCTCTCAAAATATCTCAACAGAATGGTGTAGTGGAACGAAAAAATAGGGTGGTACAGGAGATGGCCAGGGTTATGCTTCATGGTAAAAACATTTCTCTCAAATTTTGGACTGAGGTCGTAAATATTGCTTGCTATGTTATTAATCGAGTTTATTTACGACCTGGAACTAAACAGACTGCTTATAAGTTATGGAAAGGTAGGAAGCTTAATGTGAAATATTTCAGAACTTTTGGAAGCAAATGCTATATCTTAAAAGATCGTGAACAGTTGGGTAAATTTGACTTCAGGAGTAATGATGAGATACTTCTTAGCTATTCCATTAATAGTAGAGTTTATAGAGTTTATAATTTACACACTTCTACTGTTATGAAATTTATTAATGTAGTCGTTGATGACACAGAAAAATCTGATAAAATGTTGATACCTAAAGCAAACCAATCAATCCTACAAATTCTTAAAGAACCGGCTCAGCCCAACTCGCTCAAATAGACTATGGATCCAAGTACTGACTTGGTCACAGCAGTAGTGGAGCCAGAAGTGTTGGAACTCTCATCTAGGGTCAAGCTTAATCACCCACTTGATCAAATGACTGGAGATGTTACAAAACTAATGATGACACGTAGACAGATGCGGAATCAGGTAAATTAGGTAAGTCATTTATGTTACGTGTCTTTGATTAAGCCAAAAAATGTGAAAGAGGCTCTGACTGATGATTGCTGGGTGAATGCTATGCACGAGTGTAGACACACCAATCTGATCAAGCCTAATCTTAGGCACCCATCTCGAATGCGCCTCAATGATGAAAGAAATGAGAATTATGTCCAAGGACACTCCAAAGCAAGAAAAGATCACAAATATGGCTCAAGACCCCAAGACCTTAAACCAACTTTTAAGTTATGATATCCTTATCATCACAGCCGCCACATTTTTGAAAACCCTAGAACATGTCGTGTCTTTACTCTCACGGTCGTAACATTTTTAAAAACTCTAAACCAAGCTGTGACTTTCTTTGTCACGGCCGTGAGCTTTTTTTTCAAGCCGTGATTTTTAAAAGTCACGACTGTACTTTTTACCACCTTAAAAGTAGCGGTCTGCACTGTACAAAAGTAAAAAGGTAGCAGCCGTCACTGGTACCTTTTTTTGGACAGGTGGCAATATTTCAGAGGGTGTTCGATCTCTCACCTTACCTATAAATAGGCGTTGCTTTTGCACATAAAGAAGGGAGGATCAGCCTAGATAACAAAACTCTACCAAAATCCATTCCCGCATGATATTTCGGCATCCATCCCATACTTTTCAACCTTCGTTCGTGTTCTTGCTTGCCTTAGAGGAACTCTTGGAGTGCGTATATTGGATTAGAGGTATTGTATTCTCATTACCGATGGGCCATTCAAGTTGGATATTCACATGAGGTAACCTTAGGATCCCGCGACTCTTTTTAAACCCTCATTCTCTTCCCTCAAGGGTGTTGTGGATAAGGTTTCTATTGTTTCGTTGATTGTTTGTCATTTATTTCAATAAAAATAGCCATTTCTTTTAAGTTTTCATTACTAGCAATATCTTTGTAGTATGTAATTTCATATATTCACATTTGTTTGTATTCTGCTTCGATGCACACAAGCATACTAAACACATTAGAAGTTTACCGAGGTTTTGGAATATCGCAGCCGTAACTTTTATGTGATGGCCGTAAGTTCTGTTAAACCTATAGTGACGGTCATGACGTTTATTAGATGAATCGCTACATTTATGCCTTTATATGTGGACAACCGCAACATTTTAATATTATGGCCGTGACATTGTTTTAAGGCCATAAGTGCTAAACCCCTTTTCAAACCCCTATTTTACTTGTTTATTTCAAGTTTGTACATTCTTTTTTTGATTTGTTTAATATTTTCTCTTTCCGTACCTCAGTCTTTCCTTCTCTTGGATAAAGGGTGATAGATTTAGCCTAGATCTAGTAGGTTATGGTCTCCATTCTTCATACACACATTTTTGCATGTTTTTTAGATTATGTAAATGTTACGGCCGCCATCTTTGCCTTCACATTTTTCATGGTCATCATCTCATTTGTTGCGCTTGTGTAGTTTTTAAGAGATCAGTAGCATGTAAATATGTTTTAAGTTCTCTGGCATTCATTTTTTGATATCCTGTATATTCTATTTAGAGTTATTGCTTGCATAGAGGATAAAGGATGATAAATCTAGCCTAAAACCAATAGGCTATGGTCTCTGTTCTACCTAACCTATCCATTTAAGCCTGTTTCAAGTCTTGTGCAATGTATATACCATTTTTGTACCCTTAAAAACCATGGTCGCAACATTTCCTTGTTACGACCGTGATATGTGTTCATTCTATTCTTCGCGGTAATCCTATTTATGTCACGATCATCTGGTTTATGATTATATTTGTCACGATTGCAATATTTGTTGCTACGGCCGTGAGTTTTTGTGTATATCTAGTAGCATGTTATAGCATGTTAAAATTAAAACTTTGTTGTATGTTCGTTAGGTCTTTATTTGTTTATTTTACTGTTCACTCGCATACTTTTCACTTTGCTTTGCTCAAACCATACGTGTGGCATATTTAGAAACGAAAATCAAATTGCATAACCCTAAGAATCGTAATTAGGTTTTGCTTTATTATTTGTTTTTGTTTGAACTCTCTTCAATCTCCCATTCTGTATATATTACCTTTAAAAAAGTTTATAATAAAAACTAACATTGACAAAATAGAGGTCAACCTCACAGTTGGGCGAGAATGGTGCCTAACACATTCTCTTATCGTATTTTAACTCATGAACCCTATTTTTCTTTGGTTACGCTTTTAAAAGACCTGCAGTTTTCTTTTATTTTTCTTGATTTTTTTCAAAAATTAAGTGGCGATTCTATTTTTTTAAAAATATGCTCAGATATCTTGAATTTTCTTGTTTAAAAAAAAAGAGAGAAAATCGCATTTTTTTTTCTAAAAACAATAGTTACCCGATGCATTGTTCCCTCCAATCTTCTCCGAAAACACCTACATTTTTTCTGGCAACTCTACTGGTGACTGATTTTTCAAAAAAAAAAGTATAAGAGAACTTAACTTGAAATGTCTATGGTTCTTATTATAAACTTTTTCATCGGTATTCACATCTGCATTTGTATATTTGTGTGCTTGGTTCTTGAATCCCCGTTTCACGTACCCGATACCTCAGTCAGTTCACTGTCTCAGGGCTATATCGAGGAAGCCAGCAAGTTTTCTAGCCACATGCTTCCATAAATGTGGCAAAAAGAGTTATTACGTACCGTTTGACCATGCCTTATACCATTCCTGACATTGGAATGTATATTCTTGACTCTATTCAGAAAGTACACTGAATGAAAACCTACCAGCCATTTCATGTACATATAGATTCTTAGAACCCTTCTTTTAGGATCAATAAATCTTTTAAGGCTGTGTGATTTTTTTTTATGAATGCTTTTGTTTGTACAGTAGCACCCCGATTAGGTTTAGCCTTCATCTTCCTAATCATTTGGGAGAGCTACTTTGATTTTACGTGGGAGTTTTTCGATTTGTACGTGTCTATTTTCGAGAGTGAGTTGCTTTGAGTCCAGGCCCAGCCGATGAGTTTTTCGGTTTGTGTAAGACCTTTCAGTTCAGTGACCCATGATAATAGCGTCAAGAAGAGAAGAACCTATACACACTTGGGCCTGATCTCTGAGAGGAAGACTCAGACGTATAAGCCAATTGAGATTGTCGATGGCAGACCTAGAACTGACCATGGCCGACATAATGAGGGCAATTCTGAAATTACAATGGACAATCGAAGGAGTTAGTACTACTGTGATGAATTAGGCCAGGGCTCAGACTCAATGTCAGGCCTAGACTTAATGCCAGGTCCATATCCAAGCTTTGCAAACCCGAGTTGCAGACCCTAACGTGGTTGTTCCAAATGACCCTAAAAATGGTGTAGCAGATAACATTTAGGATGACAATGAGGGACCCGAGGTAACCCAACCGGCTATTGGAGGCAAAACTGCCAAAATCAATGTTTTTGTAAATGATTTTTGGTAAAAATTAACTGAAAGGACAAACGGCTAAACGGGCTCCAGATAAAACTTTTGATGACGAATGATCAAAATGAAAAATCGTGCAACTATAGTTAATTTAGAAAAATATCTTTTTACCGATCAATTCTTCAATTACGATTGATTATGAGTTGAAGCTCCCGTTAAACCTTCTACTGTATTCTCATATGCGATTCTCGAATATAGTGTGGACTATAATCTATCGAGAACTCGTACCAGCAGAATCTAGACAACTTTAGTTTTGAAGACAAGTTATGAATATGGTTCAGCCTATCCGCATATTTATAGGGCTACAGTAGGGACCTGCTGAGTAATTATGATTAAGATTTCTAGTGGAACACAGATATGTATCTACCTATTTTTGCAATTAAGCAAACCTCATAGCAGTATCTATAATTATGAAAATCTTGCAGTGGTTTTTGTAATTTTCATAAAACACTAAATTATAGTTCACACCACTAAAGAACTATAATTGCACTCTGGCCCACAATCTCAAGACCATCTTGCATTGAGCTCCTGTTATTAAATACTTAATATTTCTCCCAACATTAAGATTCTCGATACCCGTCAATTAAGTTTAATACTGATAATTTAATTTAATCGGTATTCTGAAATTCCTTAAACCCTTCCGCTTAACTTATTTGACTACTGGATAATCAAATTCACCTACAAGGTTTGGGCCGGTTAAAACTTATAAGCTTCCTTAAGTGAGTATCGTCAATCCTAATCTTTCGATACGTGAATTCCATCAATAATTAATATTTATCATATAAATAATACTGCTATCTAACTCATTAGAAATATAGACCCATATAAGATCGCACCCTCTAATGAATCAAAATAACGAATATTAAATATAGGCAAATCAATAATTATTTCAAGATTAATAGCATAAGCACTATTCATAATAACCTTAGAGTGTGAGTTAATTTATATAGTCAGTATAAAATTAATTATCCTAATGTGTTCCGTTCAATACACACAAAGTGTACTAGCACCGAGAATCAGAACAATAGATGATGCTATTATCTGTTCTCCATAACCAAAACAGACCTACTAAAACTCTATGTTATAGTCATATCGATGGTATATCTATTTTTATCTAAATTGTGAACAATTAACTTATATTCTGTAAGGACCTAAAATCTGATCTTCTGTATGCAAATCATACTCTACACATCAGACTAAATACTATACAAGGGCATATATGCATAACATTAAAGAAATGATATACATGCATTACTCATTAAGATTCTCATAAAATAAAAAATTAATTTTATTAA
>JAOTRH010191553.1:0-11599 GCA_034768845.1 Heliamphora exappendiculata
CCAACCCGCCCGCCCCGAGGTCGAATCTTAACGTTTTTTTCTTATATTTTATTATATGCAATAAAGAAAATATATAAAAATTAAATAATAGTAAAAATTAATAATATTCTAACAGTTTAAACCAAGCTCATGCCAAACGACTCCTTCAATTCTGCACACTGAAGTGCTATGTGCATTCTGTTTCTGCCTAATTCAGGAATATAATGTTCGGGCGTGTTCCAGCAGCGACAAAAACTACTTTATTGGTAGATTTGTGACCGGATTACCAAATTTCTCAAGGAAGCAGAGTGCTGAGAACAAATGGTCCCTCCAGAAAAAAGGACTAAAAGGTCGCCAAGTAACTGATGCTTTGTGGGTAGTGACTTCATAACTTATTTTATAATTTGTTAGTCATCTCATTCCTTGGTTTTTTATTTTTTAATTTTTTGAGTAGCTGTTGAAATACTGAATGAATATTCTAGCGCTGTAACATGAAAAAGACCAACACTCAGTTAATTTGAAAATTCGATGAAAAGGATAATTTGATTTTTCATTCCTAGTATATATATGCTGATAGCTTGTGGATAATACTGCAGGTATGAATCTTGATGATGCTGTGGTTTATCAATGCATCGTCCATTTTGAACTTAAGAGAGATAGATAGACAGAACTGGGATTTCCCATTCATTTATCAAAATTAGTACCCACTTACTTTCCATTGATGTCATTTGTCAAAGAGCACCTCTCTCCCCCTTTCCCATGCTCCCTAATCTTTGTTAGGGAATGCAAACATAGATTTATTTCCAAACTTTGCATGACTATCCATTTACTGGGCAACATCTTTGCTGACCTGTCCGCTGCCGTGACACCACATTCACCATTCATGTGCTTTTCTAATGAACTAGGGCATGTTTTTGCTCATCATTGAGCGTCTTCGATGTTGTTTGAATTTTCTGTGGGCCTTTTGTTCATCACCTTTTGACACCTCCCAAAAATGTCTCTCATGTTATGATCGTGATTGTATGGCATGACAATAACATTGAAATATTATTCTATTTCTACACACACACACGCACGCACATACACTTCTTTTCCATCAATAATGGAAAATTTACATTTAGATAAAATAAAGATACAGCATGTACTGTGTGTGGAGTTAAATCAGATGGCAGTTTTTTGATTTAACAGATGATAGGAAATCAATACGCTTCGGCGAATGAGTGGAGTGACTGTGGACACATTGGCGATAGATGTCGGGCGTCTCATTATAGAGATGTGGGCCATACTGGTTCAAGTATGGTGGATCGGCGATAACAGCAGAATCGATATCGGTAGGATCGACATCGGCACGTGTTATCTTTAGTTGGTTTACAGAATTTAATCCAAGGTGGAAACTGTTGGGTGTGTGTTTTGTATTTTGCGGACCCATAAAATTAAGATTTTATAATTATATGGGGGTTATTGTTTTATAATTATATGGCGGTTGGGGTTTTAGGGTTTGTCTATAAATATGAACCTCATAATTCTAGTACGTTTTATGGAGAGTTGAATCAAAGGAATAGCTATGTAAGTAGAGGTGAAAAAATATCGGGGGCAACATGGGTTTGAGCGGTGAACCGTAGTTTGTTTAAAGACTCGGGTTATGGGCATCGTGCTTTAGGGTATTTTTTGTTCTCATGATTGTGCACTATAGTTACAGTGGATTATCTCTCTCACTCGTGAACATAAGCAGATTATGTCGAACCTTAGTTGCACGATCCTTTTACTGGGGTGACGAATTTGTCTCGAAATCTCGCTCCCGCAAAATAAAAATCTTGTAAGAACTTCGCTTCCATTGAAAAAGAACCTTGCTTCCAAGTAACCTCTCAAACATATAGATTCCCCAAAAACAAAATAGAAGTGAAGAAATAAGAGAAAATCTATAGAAATTAATAAGATTATAGAATAAAATTAACTCAAATATATTTTAGTACTTTATATTTACATAATATTTATTTATATATACAAAACATAATCTTTGTTTGACACTAATTTGCAATATTTATTCTTATTTTAACATATATTACAATTAAATAAAAAATATTTTGTAGAATATATAAAATATATAAGCGCCCCCATAGGCGCTCCCAACCTTAGACTCTTCTTTATGGTTTTGCTCCTCCGCACCCACTCCTTGCAACTAAGTACCGAACCACGTAAATCTTTACGTGATTTTCTCTTTAGTGTGTCTATTGTTGTGCTTCCGCATGCGTTCAAGAATTGGTGATTAAATCACAACATATGTGAAGGAGTGGATGTTGCGCTAGTGGCTTGCCCTGGTCAATTCGGAGGTCCTAGATGGGGGAGGGACATTCTCTCTCTTATCCTCCCTTCAAAGAAGGAGGCATCTCGTAGACTGGAAGAAGAGTGGGGGAGGATCAAGGCATTACCGACACATCCATGGGACCATAATGTGTTTACGGCCATAGGAGAACTTTGTGGGGGGTTTTTGTGGAGGTTGATGAAGAAACTACTACGAGAAACCATCTATGGTGGGAGAGAGAAATCCCTATAATAGTAACGCTGGGTTGAGGTTGTTTTTGTTGCGCAATCCAAATTTAGGTCAAATTGGGACCTAGGTTTACCTATTGCGGCCTCCGTGGCAATAGAGACGTAAAGGATTTTGAATTAATGTTGGCTTCATTATCTGATTGATAGAAAAGGTGTAAGAAGGGTTAGCTGTATAGGGCAACGACACGTAGAGCTGCAGAGCTCACCAATGGTAGTGTTCTGGATTAGATGGGGTAGGATGGGAGTGGGGGGCATAACCAAACGTCTAGGCTTGAAGTTTTTGGACAATGGACTTAGGAAAGGTAGGCTCAAATCTTCTTTCAGTAAGGGAGCCTAACTTTTATGTGGAGGGTCAGGAGGTGAGGTGAAGTCGCAAAAGAATTTTTTGAGTAATGAGCAACCCAAGAATCTGGGCATTTTTTCTTACAAGGGGGGAAGGTTTGGGAGGGCAGTTGGCCGTAGAACATTGGACTAGGATCAGGGAGGGGATCGGATCTTATCCCCAGTAAAGAGTTAGTCTGGTAATGTAGGATAATTATAAAAAATCCTTTAGGAACCTGCACCTAAAGGAACCTAGGAATTCGCACCTAGGGTTGAACTAGAATTCATACCAATTCTAGAAAATCATTTGTTTATTCAATCATTTAATGATTTAGGATACCAGCTAAGGGCATATAAATAAGCTAGTGAAGTGCAGAAGATAAAAAAAAAAAAAATAGCAATCCTATCTAAATTAAAATGAATCTTAGGGATAACTATCTTCTAAAATAGCTCCAAATAACTAGATAATACTGACTAATTAAATCATGCAAAATAAAATCTAATAACAAAATATAAACTAAAACTAAATAATAAAAATGCCTAAACATTATCAATCCAAAGGGACACTGGTTGTGCCAATTTCTTGCCCCTACGCCTATAAACTCATGTAATCAGGTTGTTGGCTCTGGTTGATAAGTATGGGTGTCAAAGTAGAGAGGGTCTATAGTACCTATAAGAGGAGCTTATGGTATGGGGTGTGGAAAGGCATCATGTGGGTTTGGGGATCTTTATTTCTTCAGTTCGCTTTTAAAGTGGAAAATGAGAGAAAAGTGAGGTTTTGGTCTGACACACGAGGGAGGCATAAACCTATGCAAGAAGCTTTTTAAGGATTATTTAGCATTGCGGTGGATAAGGAGACCCTGTGGTAGACAATTGGTTCGGGGATTATGGTGCATGGGTTGAGTATCCTTTATTCAGAAGAGCGATGCAAGCTTGGGAAATTGGGTCGGTGATAGATTTACTAGGGATATTATTCTATTTCTTTATCCACCTAGACTAGATATAGAGGATTCTATGACGTGGCTTGCTGCTCTTAATGATTCGTTTTTTGTGGTATCCCTTTATAAAGGCTTTATTGGCTTATATGGAGTATGGTGTGCCTAAGGCTCCTTCTAAAGTGAAAATTTTCTTCTTGGACTGCTGCTAAGGAAGCCATCTTAATTATTGATAACTTGAGAAGAATGGGTCATATTTTGGTGGATTGGTGATAACCAGCACGTCAAAAAACTCCTCAGACCTCTATGAACATGAATTCCAAACAATTTACGCGTTAATGCTAGGGTGTCCCCCTTAAGCGACGCGTTGCATCTGCTTTCGGGCATTTCAAAAAATAGGCAAGGGGCACGACATCGGCGCTAGGGTGTAGTGAAAAATGAGCAAGGGTTCCCGCACTTCCCTATATGAGTGCGAATAAAGAAGTTAGCTCGAAACCATAGGCTTTGATTAGCAACTTGGAATATAAGAATTTTAATAGGTAAAACTATGTAATTAGTTGATATTATGATTAGAAGAAAAATTACTGTAGTGCGCTTACAAGAACTAAATGAGTAGAAGAGAAATCAAAAGAAATAGATAATACATGGTATAAAATCTATTATATTGGAAAAAAGAGATATAGAAATGGTATAGGAATAATAGTAACTAAGCACATTCAAGATAATGTAGTAACAGCTATGTGGAATGGAGATAGGATAATTTTAATTAAATTTATGCATGGAGAAACTATAATTAATGTGATTAGTGCCTACGTACCTCCGGTAGGATTGGATGCTAATACTAAAGGACAATTTTGGGATCAAATGGATGAAATGGTCCAAGAAATACCAGTAGGAGAGAATAATTATTGGTGGAGATCTCAATAGGCATATAGGAAACAAGCGATGAGGATATGAAAAGGTTCACAGGGGATTTGGTTTTGGTGATCGAAATGAGGTCGGAGAGAGGATCTTAGATTTTGTAGTTGCATTTGATCTTATATTAAGTAACACTTTCTTATAAAAAGAGAGAAAAATACTTAATAACCTTTAAGAGCGAGTCCCATAAAAGTCAAATAGATTATTTCCTTACTAGGAACATAGAACGCTTAATACGTAAAGATTAAAAGTTTATTTCTGGAGAGAGCTTGACATCACAATATGAACTTAAGATATTAGATATTCACATTGAGGGGCAATATAAAGAGAAAGTAGATATTAAAATCTCACAAACTGAATGGTAGAATCTTAAAGGTGAGAAATTTGAGATTTTTAAGGACAAAATGTATAAAGAAATAAGATGAGATTTAGAAGAAAATACTAATATTATGTGGAGTATAATGGCATAATATATTGAAAATATATCGAATGAAGTTCTTGAAGAGTCGAAAGGGAAATGGCTTATAACTAAGGAAACTTGGTGGTGAAATGACGAAGTCCAAGCCATAGTAGAAGGAAAGAAGAAATGTTTTAAAAGGTGGCAAAATGATAGAAATAAAGATAATTTTATGAGTTATAAATAAGTTTGTAAAGACGTTAAGAGAACCGTTAGTGATGCTAAATTGAAAACTTATAATGATTATTAAACTAGATTAGATTGTAAAGAGGAAGAAGACATCTATAAATAATTTTATAAGTTTATAAAATTATTTATAAACTTATAATAATTTTATAAATAAGTTTATAGATGTCTTCTTCCTCTTTACTATCTAATTTTATAAGTTTATAAAATTATTTATAAACTTATAATAATTTTATAATAATTTCTCAAAATAAGTCTTTTTAGGCATTTAATTTCTCAAGTTAAATGCCTAAAAAGCAAGGAGTCAAGAGTGTTAGTGAAGGATAAGGAGATTAAGGAAAGATGAAATTAAACGAAGAACATATAAAGACTTGGATGAAAGGAATTTGATAACTTGGATGAAACTAGAAAATATAGTAAGTTCTATCGTAGAATAAGAAAGTTTAAAGTGAAAACTGTAATGAAGAAAATGAAATTAGGTAAGGCTTTTGGGCTAGATGGTATCCCTGTGGCAGTGTAGAAATGCCTAGGCGAAGTGTGAGTGTCTTAGTTAATAAAGTTATTTAATAAAATCATAATAACCAGGAGAATGCTTGAAGATTGGAGAAACATATTTTACCATCTATTTATAAAAATAAAGAAGATATTCAAAGTTGTAGTAACTATAGAGGTATAAATTTTGACAAGTTGTATGATGAAGCTATGAAAAAGAGTTATTAAACATCGTCTAAGGCTAACAATAATGTTACAGAATCAGTTTGGTTTTAATGCCTAGTAGATCAACTATAGAAGCAATCCACCTAATAAGGAGATTTATAGAGAAGTATAGAAAAAAGAAGAGGGATCTTCATATAGTTTTTATATACTTAGAAAAAGCATATAATAGAAAAGCATATGATAGAGTGCCCAGAGATATTATATGATGGGCTTGGAGAGAAAATAAGTGACAAAGGTCTACATTGATGTGATAAGAGTCATATATGATGGAGCCACCATGACAATTAGATTACCTGCAGGAGAAACAAGTGAATGCCCAATTAGAGTAGGATTACACCAAGAATTGGTTTTGAGTCTTGGGTTCTTATCTCTTTGGTTTAGTTATGTATGAATTGACTAGACATATGCAGAATGATTTTTCATGGTGCATGTTGTTTGCTAAGGATATTGTCTTATTGGATAAGATTAGGAGTGGAGTTAGCGCTAAATTAGAAATGCGGTGGGAAACTTTGGAGTCAAAAAGGTTTCGAGTAATTAGGAACAAAATTGAGTATATGGAATATAATATTAGCAATAATAGGAGCATTAATAGTGAAAAGTGAAGATTCAAAACTAAGAGATACCTAAGAGTGAATATTTTTGTTATCTATATTTGATTATTAACAAAGATGAAAATGTTGCAAATAATGTTTCCTATAGAATCAAAATTAGTTGGCTCAAGTGGATGAGTGCTTTCAGAATATTATGTAATCGACGGATACCTACAATATTAAACAAAAAATCTGATAGGACAACTATTAGACCATCAATTTTATATGGGATAGAATGTTAGCATGTTAAAAAAGATCACATAAATAAGATGGGTGTTGCGGAAATGAGAATGTTAAGGTGGATGCGTAATAAGATTAGAAAAAGATAAAATTAAGAATGAAAAGATTCGTGGAATGATATGAGTCGCACTAATTGAAGACCAGTTGAGAACAAATAGATAAAGGAGGTTTGGACACATACAACGTAGTTGATGCAGTAGTAAGAAAAAACGACAAGATCATGATTTATGAAAACACTAGGGAGAGAGGTAGGCCTAAATTGAATGGGATGCTGTATGCAGAAAATATATGAACCTATTAAAACTAACTGAAAATATAGCCCTTAACATAGTATAATGGCGTAAAAGGATTCATGTAACCGACCCTAATTGATTGGAACAAAGGTTTAATTTGGTTTGGTTTAGTTTGGCTTCCTTGTATAAAAGAGTAGGGGAATCAGTGAATCATTTACTATTACATTGCCCAATGGCTGTGCAGATTTGGAGTTTGGTTCTATCTACTTTGGGTTATTTTTTGGGTGATGCCTAAGATCAGTGGACAACCTTTTTGAGTGCTGGTATATGAGTTGTTTGAGAAGGAGCAAGCGTAGGGCTTGTAATGTAGTGTCTCTTTGCATGCTCTTTGGAGTATCCATTTTGTTTGGACTCTTTTATAGATTTTTTTAAGAGATTTGCACATCCAAGGTGTATAGGTATTCGTCATAGGCTATTCTTTTTTTGGTCTCTGTATAGAGATTTCTATACTTACCTCTTTTTTGTGGAGCTTTTGTATACAAGTGTTATTACATTCCATTAAAGCCCTTTTATAAAACGTTACTTATCAGAAAAAAAAAAAAAGACTAGTGACTAGGGCTTGAACTGTTGGACTGAAGCACATCCATAATCCTTCATATTTGTTGCACTATTCCTCTTGTACATTCAAACTTATGCTTGGGGAAATAGTTAATATTAACCCCAGAAAGTGGATTCAATATCTGGATATATTTTGCCAGTGGTTGTTTCATCTGGTTTTTGCAGGATGTTTAACAGGTTTTAATTCTTCTGGTTTCGATTGATTTATAAGTCCTTCAAATATAATTACTTCTCGTTTTGCATGTTTAACTATTTTACATTGCTCTCAAATTCTATTTTTGATTCCCTTGTTTACTAGCTCCATGATTGTGTAATTCCGTTGCACAGAAGAGATTCAAGAATAGACCTTGGCTATTGGAGGATCAAACGTGTCAATCTCAGTACCATGGTCATCTTGAGGGTGCACAATCCGCAACTTATTACCTACTAATGCTGCAGGGGAAGGAGTTTGTTGCTATTCCTGCAGGTTCTTGGTATGCATGGCCTATAAATTTAATCATGTGTGTTCGTACCAAGCATAGACACCATCTCTGTGGTCGTCTTGTCTATGAGGGAGCAGAACAAGCAATGTTTGTTACTTGTCAAAAATAAGTTGGGCACCTTGGCTTGCTTCTTTTGTGAAATTAAAGAAAAGAAAGATTACCCGAAAAAAGAGAGCATTTTTTTTCTGTTTCTAATTGCTGTGTTAATCTCATGTTGCCAATCTGTGGAGGTGTAGTTGAATGTGTATCATGCTCAATGCTATCTTTTTCTTGGTTTTAGATTTTTGTTTGATTCCTTTTATGTATAGGTACAACTTTAATAAAGTTGCACAATATAACCAACTTACCTTAGAGGAAGCTGAAGAGAAAATGAAAAATAGAAGGAAAACTTCATATGGATATCAAAGATGGATGATGAAAGCTGCAAACAATGGACCTGCAGCATTTGGTGAAGTTGAAAAGTTTGATGACAAGGAAAGTGGAGCAGGTGATGGTAGCGGACGTAAAAAAGACAGTGATGATGATGAGGAAGCCAATGTTTCTGACAGGGGAGACGAAGAAGAAGAAGAAGAGGGAGCAAGGAAAAATAGACTTGGGCTCAACAAAAGAAGTGGTGAGGACGATGATGAAGAAGGTACAAGGGGAGGTGACCTTGATCTGGATGATGACGATATTGAGAAGGGTGAGCATTTGCCTTGTTTCTACCCTGTGTGGTATCCACTATTCAGGATTTCAATGTTAATTTTTGGTTGGTTAACTTTTTAATCAAATTCATATAGTGTGGAATGTTGTTTTACACTCTTTTAGAGCAATTGGCGATTAATTAAAGTAATGTTTTCCTTTATATTGAAAGAACAAAATAAATACCTATTTTAAAGATCAGAAAGTTATTGAGATTGTGTTGTGATTATGTATATACATGTTCTCTTCTGATGGTATTATTTTTCACATCCCTTGCATTTGCCCCGCACAAATCAATTTGGGATTCATGAAATGAAAAGGAGAATGGATTTTTTGATGCAAGTAATTAGACTAATTTTTTGTTTTGTAGATTTTCCTCGCCAAACCCGCGTTCAAGACCTGAATATTATTTCTCTGAGGCTCTATTGTTCTTTGCACCCTTCTAACTGTACTCTATTTTCTTGCCCGACCATGGTCTTAATTGTAGCATTTATTGGGAGTTCTTTGCAACACTTCATTTATGTCGGATGTTTTCATTTTCAATTGGACAACAGCATGGTTTGGTATTGGTTTTTGCTAGGCGATGATTGGGAGCACGAAGCAATCTTCACTGATGATGATGAAGCTGTGGGTAATGATCCCGAGGAACGAGAAGATTTAGCCCCTGAAATTCCCGCCCCTCCAGAAATTAAGCAGGTTTTTTGTGCTTTCATTCTTGTGACCTGCTAGTTAATAGTTATAATGGTGTGTTATATCACAATTCCTTCTTACTTTTAATTGCTTTGTGAGGCTTTAAACTCCTGGTTAGTCATGTCATGTCATGATGTGGAACTTCTTGTATTCCATAGTTTTTTTTTTTAAATATGGTGTTGCGGTTGGGGAAGAGAGGGGGTGGGGATATGAAAGATAGTATTGCAATTGTTTAAGTCTTGTGATGGTTTCTTCCATCTCTCGCGAGGATTGGGAAAATATCAATAGTTACCAGCACTTCTGAAGCCTTCTGTTCCACCTCTCTCCAGGGTTTGGTAAATATACGTAGCCACCAGCCCTTCTGTAACCTCTTATGTTCTGTATAGTCATGCTCAATCTTTTTTCAACTATGGGCATCTCACTGTACCCAGCAATTGGAACAATAGTTTGGTAGATGCCTATGTGCATACATTAGATTTGTTATCATGAATAGAATTTTTCCCCAAATCTTGGTGAAACTCTGAGCAGCACCTGCTTGACTTGACAATGCAAATAAAAAAACTAGTTCTCAATTATGGGATAGTTTATTCACCTTTTTCGATAAATTAGCATAGATTCATGGCCACCAGTCCTCTGACCTATATTCTGTGAGGCCCTGACTACCATTTCCACAAAGGTTCAATTTTGTTACCTCATACATTCTGCATAGAATCAAGATCTTTTACATGGATATGATACTCTTTGGTGTTGACTGTTGCATATTCCCCAACACCCCCCCACCCCCCCCAAAAAAAAAAAAGAAAAATAAATAAATAATTAATAAGAATTCCATAAATGTCTTAATGGATTGGTAGCATTCTCACTTATTGTAGGTCTAAGTTTGAATCCCCAAAAAAGCACAACTTTTTTTTTCTTCCTTTGGTTGGGGGATTCCAAATGGCATCTGTTTCAGTTTGTTATGACACTTGGTAGACCTCTCAAACTATAGGGTCGGGATGGTTCATACTGATTGTACTATTCCATGGCATTGGAATATCACTGGGACTTCTATCAGAATGTTGCATTTAAAATTAATCCTTGGGAAGTTTTAAGAGTTTCCAACTAGATAGCTCTTGAGATTTGTAAATGGCTTTGTAAATGGGTGAGGTTACTTATTTCAGCTGGCTGCTTATGCCTCTTCTTCTCTGAGTGCTCCTGGGGTTATTGAGAGCATATATGATTTACAGGGCCAGCCCTATGCCTTTTGGGTTATACAAATTAATAAATAAATATTTAAAAAAATGAACTTTAAAAAGTCATAATAATTTTTTCTTAACAATATAAAGTTTAATCTTGTTGCTTCATATTATAATGAAATTTAATTTGTAATAAGAGAAAGTAACAAACAAAATATAAAACTATAATACATATATCATCAAAAGTTTTTCTTTTGATCAATTTTAATTATGCAATGTTCTAATTTTTAGAGACAATGTAACTGTCATAGACAACAATTTTTTATAAACAATCCATACATATATGATAAAAAAATTCATTACTTTGCGGTCTAATAAAAATAACTTTTTTTTAGTTAGTATTAAGAGTTAGATCTAAATGATAAGCTTGATGAACTTAAAATCAATTACTAGAACCAACCAATAACTTACAGAACTTTGTTCTTATGCTTGGTGTTAAGGACTGGTTCTATTGCGTTTTGATAAAATTCAAATTAAAATAATTGAAACCCACCATTTAATCAAAAGCTTGATAATATTTTTTTTTATCTAAGCATAAAAGCTATACATAAGCGGGCCCCTATTTTCTGATTGAAATTTGGGGCCCAAAGAAATTGCTTCGTGGCTTTGTCTTACAACAGGCCCTAATCGGTTTATAATTCTCTCACTTCTCTCTACCTTCTCTAAATACAAATGATGGAAAACGGCCTTATAAAGTTTGAGATATGAAGCCTTATCTCCCAAGGATAGGTGTTTTTGGTAAAGAAAATGTGAAACTTCATAAATGC
>JAOTRH010191564.1:0-11598 GCA_034768845.1 Heliamphora exappendiculata
GTAATCTGAGAACTGTATCTCAATCTCTCTCACCTTCTGTTCTCTCGGTATATCTGTATATCTCAATCCCGTTCTGTATTCATTCTGTGTTGAAGAGTTCTGCCTCTACTTCTTCCAGAGGGAGAAGACCCTTATAAAGCCTCTTCAAGAAGGAGAGGGGTTGCAGAGAATTCAATTGCCACTTATGACTATTAAATTCCAAGCTGACTTACAGAGCACCTGGCTCTGTCTCTTCTTCTTCCTCTTCTGAGACTCTGTCTCTTCCTCTTCCTCTGAGGGAAGAATGTACATGCCCTTTCATTATGGAGGGTTTTTCCCTGAAAATCAAAAGCCACACATGGCTATTGGTTTTCAAGCTTTAATTGCAATTGAATGGCCAATTCAAATGTAATTGATCCAGCTATTGAAATATGAATTTTAATGGCCAATAAAATTCACAGATTCCAACAGGTGAATAATTTTCGACAGATTTGAACAAACGATCGACTTCTTTAGTCTTGAAAAATAATTTCGGCCAAGTGAAATGAAATAATCGATCAGCGTCTATATATATAATATTTATAATGGTGATGATAACGCAAGAAGATTGGTGCTTATCCAATTTAAACAATGGGATCAAATGCTTTGAAGAAGATTAGTATTTATCCAATTAAAATGGTGCGCGTGATAAAGATGCATTGGAGTTTGAAAGGATCTGGGTTTTTAAGTTTGAAAATTCAATTAAAACGGAATAGATTAGAATTCAAATAAACATAGTATTAGGAATAGATTAGAAATTTAAATAATTTATCCTTAACAAATTTAACAATTTTTATTGGATGATTATGGGGTTTGAGTGATTAAGATATATCCACTTCAATATAAATATATTTTTCAAAATCTGTTGTAGATGAGGATTAGCCGCCAATAAGATATTTTATAAATATTTTATTAAAATATCATAACTATTTTATACATATCAATAATATTTTTTACTATTAATTTGAAAAGATGATTAGGGGTTTAATTTGTTCTTTTTACTAAAAAATTTTCATTTTGACTAATCTTTTGTAAAATATTATGTTAATTTTTTACTTTTTTTCTTTAAATGTAAAACGTAAAATATTTTGTTTTTTAAAATATTTTGTTTTTACTTTTTTTTTTCTTTAAATGTAAAAAGTAAAATATTTTTTTACTAATATAATTTCCTTTTGACTAAAATATTAATCCTTTGTAAAATTTCATTTTGATTAATTTTTTTTTGTAAAATATTATGTTTTTTTTATATTTTTTACTTGTACTGAATATGTAGATATTAGTATTTTTTACTTTTTTCTAAAATTATTCATTATGTAAAATCATTTGTTTTTTACTAATATATCCACTTGAATATAAATGTAAGAAAATTTCCTAGATATTAGTATTTTTTTAAGTATTAGCCAATTAGTTCTTTTGTAAATATTCTTTAAAATTTCCTAGATATTAGTATTTTTTAAAGTATTAGTCAATTAGTTATTTTGTAAATATTCTTTAATTCAAACTTGTAGAAAATATTTAAAATTTTCATATGCCCGCCACGTGGCACTTTAATAGCCCTTGTGGTGAAAATCCCTTTTGTTATATATATATACACTCCATTTTGTTGAAAACAAATAACTATTTTGAATCACATTACTTGAGATCATTATTGCAAAAGCAAAAACTAATGCACAAAAATTTAAAAACAATACATGAAGTATATAAAAACTAAACAAGATTAAACACTAATCAGCAAGGAATGAAACAAATATAATAGATAGACCTAAAAAGGCCACACACAAATAAAACCATGCACACAAACAAAATCACACCCCAAAACAACCACAATTACCTTTATTTGCAAACCAAAGACAAGATTCCTACTCCATTAATCTAACTTTCAATACCTTCATAACCTCTCTACAAATAGAAATTCAACTCTTAATAAATCAAATCCTTAATTTTTTCCACAAGAACTCAGATTTTTTTTTTCGAAATATCTAGACATGCAACTACAATAGGAAGGATTTATGGTGACAAAAATTAACGAAGATTTTATTTGATGAGATTAGATGTTGGCATTCTACATTTATCTATTTGTTTGGATTTGTACTTTTTCATGTTATTAGAGATTCAGTGCATTATTATATTGATGTGTTGAAATTATTTTTGAGATTTATTGATCTATTGGATTTTAATTTCTTGGTTCACATAAAGTTGAAGCAAGTTCATTATTATGTTTAGATGAATATTACACTAAATTGGGGCTATGGATGAAAGGCAAACTGCAAAATAGGATTTCTATGGTGAAAGAGGTCATCTTCAACCTTGAGACCGTCCTTCATTAGTGGTTGTAGCTTGTTTAGTTGTCTTCTCACCAACTGGTTGTAAGCTTCTGCTTCTGCGTTAGGTTTCAGCTGCAGAACTTCCTAGTTTTTTAGTTTTTTCTTTTGTTAGTTATCTACCTCACGTACTGTTTTGCATGGGAGTTTATGTTGTACCCTTTCTTTATATCTATATATTTATGGTGTTTATTTTTTTGTTCAAAAAATATATATATTATACTAAATTGTACAATTTTAAAAGAAGCTATATTGATGTGTTGAAATTGATGTGACATTATATTTTACAAGTTTAGAGACAAATTATATATATTACATCTTTAGTGACAAAATTAAAGTGTGTTTATTGTCATGCTAAAATGTATATTATAATAGATTGTACATATTTATAAGCATGTATATTGTAGTTTTGAAATAAATGTAGAATTGTATTGTGTAGGTCTAGGGGACAAAATATTTTGTTTGTTGTTATTCGTTTTTGGGAAATGAGTTTTTTTATCATCCCTTACATTATTTGCAATGAAAATTTTTGTTGCGCATTACATCTATTTGTGACAGAAAAAATTGTCGCTAATTATATTTATTCACCACGAAATATTTTGTCGACCATTACTTTTCTATACAACAAAATTTATTTTGTTACTAATCAATGATTTTGTGACAGATTTTTATATCACCAAATATTTTTATTTGTGAGAAAATAATGTTTGTCGCCATTTATTTATTTTTTGGCAAGGAAGCTTTTTGCCATCTATTCATTCTATGTAAAATGTTTTTTAATTTTTTGTAATGAAATATTAATTGCGTCGATTTTTATTAATATTTAGCGACGATATTGTTCATCGCAAATGTGGAATCTTAGCAAGAAATCAAGTTTTTCCTTCGTAAAATACTTAACAAGGAATCAAGTTTTTGCAGTGAACATGCTATGACCTAATAGCATTGAAAATGATAAGAATGCATTTTCTTCGCTAAATCTCTGTTAGTTTCGACGTAAAATATTTTTTAGTAAAATATTTTTATCTATTTTTTAATGTTTACTTTGATAAAATCAATGTAAAATATTTTTTTCAGTAAAATATTTTACTTTATATGACCAAAATTAATTTACAAAAAGAAGGTATAAATCATTTTACGGTAGTTGTGCTAGTAGCATAATGGAGGCGGTGGTGAGTGGTGGTGTCGGGGGCCTAGGTAATGGGGATTAGGAGGCCAGGCTTTAGAGTTCGGAGGTCACGAGTCAAATGTCAAGAGTTGGGAGTCTGAGGGAAAGGGGCTCAGGGATTCAAGATCAGGGGTTTGAGGGTCAGAGATTCGGAAGTTAAGGGTTTGAGAGTCAAAAATTGAGGTCGAGGGTCATCGTTATTATTGCTGCCATTGCTTCCACCACCATGACTGCGACCAAATCTAACACTACTATATCCACCAATACTTTTCAAAGTTGCAACCAAACACTTAAAAAAATATTTTTAAAAAAATAATTTATGTGAAAATGTTTTTTATTGAAATTACTTTTCCAATGAAAATATTTTTCAACGAAACAAACGGAGCATAAATGTATTATTGAAGAAGTACATGCATTTAAAAACAAATTTGGTTCATCATGAGTGACCCAATTTGCTATAGTGTGATTACATTATATATATGGTGTAAGCGATGTACTTTACAAACTATTGTATGTTGTCTGGTCATTTATAAATATCATGGAAGCAAAACTCACAAAGTTACATTGCCCAAATTAAACCATATGGGAGGAGTTTTTCTTGTTTGTTTTTATATGAACTTTATTTAATCTCTCGTTTTATATGGACGGTAAGATTTTTTCCAACAATTTTTTTTACAGGGGATTTCAGTTAAAGATTTAAAAAAATAAATTTTAATGCGCAAAGCCTAATAACAAAAAATTTAACACACAATGTCTAATTGCGTAATTTTTTTCGAAAATACCTTGCAAACAAATAAATTTATCTGTTTGATATTCATCTGTTTAATATACAAATAGATAAATTTTTCTATTTGCATATCAATACAGATAATGCAAAACGATAAATTTATCTGTCTGCTTATTTATACATAACAGATAAATTTATGTGTTTGCATATCAACACAAAAAAATCTATGTGTTTGCATATCAACACAGATAATGCATACAGATAAATTTATCTGTGTTATTTATACGTGCTTTCAATAAAATAGATAAATTTATCTGTATTCTTTATACATATTTTGAAAAGGCACAGATAAATTTATCTGTTCTAAAGTATTTTTGTCTCAAAAGGAACTTGCGCGTTAAAACTTTTATGAGGATGGACTTACCTGAAATTTAGTATATACTCCAGAAAAATAGCCAATAAAAAATTGCAGGAAGTATAACATGAAGTAAAGCTTAATTCCCAAACCAAAATTTTAAAAATAAAATCAATTTCAAAGCAACCAATAAGAAAAACAAAATAAATGTGAACTTGCAGGCTTGAATTCTTTGTTTGATTCTTGTTACTTAAAAAATTATCAAGAGTTCCAACTTATATATTAAATTTGTACTTTTACTATTTGCGTTTTTTCCCTTTATTTTGACTCAAAAATTACATTGCTACAAGGCATGAAATAATAATAATATTTGGGACAATCCATTGTTCGTCTGCTCCTCTATAGTGGCCTGTAATCAATTTAGAGCATTAATAGCCAAATTAAGAGTTCGTTTGGTAATCGATTTGAAGTTAATTTTTTTATTTTAAGTTATTTTAAATTAAAAAATCAAAAAAATTATTTGATTAGGATATAAGTGGCTATTAAGTTAAAGACTTAAAGTTACTCTAACGCAAAAAGCAAAAAATTTTGCTTAAAATTGTTATAATTTTTTAAAATTTATTTTTAGATAATTTTATATTTAATATAGATCTTATTTAATAGATTTTGATGAGTAAATTTTAAAAATATAATTTTTATAAAAAAAAAAAAGATGTGTATAATAAAAGTTATGATATTTTTAAAAAATATAAAAAAATTATGTAAAAAAAAAAAAACTAAAAGCTTTTGAGTTAGAAAATTAGACTTTTGAGCTTCTAAGCAAAAAGACAAAAGACTGGCTTTAAGTTAAGTTGGCTGCCAAACGACCCCTAAGTATCTTTTAAAATTTGACCACCAAGGTATGGACTTACAATTGGATTGGACCCATTTGTTTAAAAATATTTACTTCTAGTTTCTATTGAGCTTAGCTCAAATATAGTGACCTAAAAGATTTTGAAGCCCTAAAATTTTGTAAAAAAATAAGGAGCCCAAAGCACATACTTTGTTTGCTTAGCCACAGGACTGGACCTAAAAGTGTGCACATGGATGACCATATTTTTAAAAAAAGAATGTCCTACTAGCACACTTTATAAAACAATGGCCATCTATATTCTTTCTAAATCATTGATTTCAGTCTCTCTACAATTAAAAAAAGGAAAATATGTTGTACCCAATTCACAATACTCTTATTTTAGCAAAATATAGGAGATCAGATAGGATTGGAGTCTTCCATTCCCACCAAGAAAAATTGCCATGAACCCAATAATTAATTTTAAGTTTAGACACATCATGTGGCTGAGAGATGCATAAGACATTGGGAAAAAGACTATGTTTCCCACCATCCTAGCAAAAGAGTAAAGCCATCTAAACCTACCATATTTGTTTAAATCAGCTGTTATGGGTGTTTTTGAAACCATGCATGTTCTACTTTGCTCAGTTTATTTTGATCAAGTACTTACAGTTATGAGTAACTTGCAAAAGGGAAAAAAAGTAAGACAATAACTTGCAATAGAAACAAAAAAAATAAAGACATTGATTGTTGGAAGAAGAAGAACATTTAGTTTTGATCATGAACTAAATAGTTATTTATAAGTTTCTATTAGGAAGGGGGGGAAAATGTTAGAATGATCATCTTATTTTATCATCTCGTAGTTTTTTTATATTTCAAGGCATAAACTAATTTTATCGTTCACTAATAAGAAACTCAATTAAAATTGAGGTAAAATTTCGTATGAATTAACTCTAAAGAGTTGATAACATATAAGAAGGTTAATAACATATCAGAAGTTTTGAACTTACGAGGAGAAAGTAAACTCAAAAGTCCTTTTATCATCATATAGTCATGATGTGATTTGTCACAATTGAATCACTAACAAGTATAAAAAGGTGAAAACCAATAAATTAATACAATAATAATACATGGTATAAAATTTGAAAGTTTAAATGGTCCTTTTAGCATTACTTGAAAAAAAATAGTAAGACATTTACGGTAGAGGCATGGGGCGGAGCGAGACAGGACGAGACGAGACGGGATAGAAGCAAGGAGAATAGGCTTATCATGGTGGGAACATAGCGGAATCAGGACCAGAACATGGAGTATTTCTCAAATTTGAGAGAAAATGATACCGATAAAAATGAGATGATATAGTATAAAAAAATACTGATAACTAAGAATAAAAAAGAAAAATATATATATAAGTAAAAATTTAAAAAAAATGAAATATTACTGTGTTTAATCTTATTATATTATTAAAAAATAAACTTCATATATATGTGTGTGTGCGCACCTGCATGCACACTAATATATAAAAAAAATATTTAACTAATATAATCAGAGACAGAAAAAAAAAAACACCGTTCTCTCCTCATTTCTCATAAGGGAATTGAGGAGAAAATCGGTACAAAATGAGAAGATATGTGGAGGCAAAATGGGAAAAAAAGAAATTTCATTCCCAATTGACAGTGGGAAGATGAAGATCATTAAGAAGTAGATTTTTGCAAAACCATATATGTACAAACCTTATTGGAAACAGCAGAGTTTGATGAGGGAACACCTCCTCCATTTAATGCTGCTACAGAAAAAAGTAAGGGTGACAGAAAAGTTGATATAAAGTAGGTAAATATTGTTGGCAATCATGTACTATAGTTACTAAAGAAAAGTTCGATATAAAGTAGGTAGATATCGTTGGCAATCATGTACCATAGTTACTAAAGTTTCAGTAATTCTAGAATTCAAAATGGGTTCCCCCAAATTTATCTAAATTTATCAAAAACACATTTTTATTTTATTTTTTCTCTCTTTTTTAAATTATTTTCTCTCACTTCTCTCTCCTCCTCTCACTCTTTTTCTTATTTCTCTAATTTTTATCTCTCTCTCTTCTCTCTCGAACATGGTTAAATTTTTACTTCTTCCTATTTATTTCTAAACACTTTTTTTTGCTCTTTTTTAATTAAAGTTAAATTATTATTAAAAATATTATATATTAAATCTATATCACTTTTAAATTAGTTATATTATTATAAATAATAAGATTAAATTTTAATTTACACTAATTAATTAAAATATTATATTAAATGAATATTATTTAGAATATTTATGTTATACTAATTAATACTAATTAATATTTATGTTATATTAACTACACTAATTAATTAAAAGTACTTTAAAACATAATAAATCATGTTGTGCCTTGAGGACAATAATAACCATATTCTCTGCGATATATCTATCAGGACTAGTAAAAATTAAATACCTTTTTAAATTTATTGTAATAAATTATTATATAGTATATATATACATATATTTACAAAAATTATATTTTACAATAAATGATTTAATGTAACATAAATATTCATCTAATATAATATTTTAATTAATTAGTGTAAATTAATTTTTAATCTTATTATTTATGATAATATAACTAATTTAAAAGTAATATAAATTTAATATCTAATATTTTTAATAATAATTTAACATTAATTAAAAAAAGAGAGAAAAAGAAGTGTTTAGAATTAAATAGGAAGAAGTAAAAATTTAACCACGCGTGAGAGAGAAGAGAGAGGGAGAGAGAGAGAGAGATAAAAATTAGAGAAATAAGAGACAGCGAGAGGAGGAGAGAGAGGTGGGAGAAAACAATTTAAAGAAGAGAGAGAAAATAGAGGTGAAAAGGTGTTCGGGATAAATTTCTGATGCTAAAGTTTTCTTAAATACTCAACTACTCTTGAATTTTCGAGAGTGCAGACTACTCAAATTAAAGTCAAACATATTGTCACCGTCGGTCGTCAGTGACTTCTTCAAAAAAAAAATAATATTTGAGAATTAATCATATTTTTAGACATTGTAAGAATTTTAGTACTATTATATTTATTTTATTTATTTTACTCCAATTATAAATTAGGATAAAATTTTATGACAGATATACATCTATTTTCTTAATATATCGTCTCTCAATATATTCTCAAAATGCTCGTTTCTCTCTCTTGCTCAATATATCATTTTTGGATTATTGATATGTAGTAAAATCCAATTATGGAGTTAAACAAGAACTACGGTTTCGTGGTTGCTTTTGAAACTCGGAAGGCTCTTAGCTTTGAATAGTTGTCTCTATACGCAATAGAGAGCGATACAACAAATGACAACCACAAATCCTTTTGATCTTTTCAGCGATGATGGCAATGACGACCCAAGTCAGGTCATCGTTGCTCAGCAGCAAAAGCTTGCGCCAGTGCAAATGAAATCTTCATCTCCGACTCAGTCCATCGTCGCTGAGGGAGGCGTCAACGTCAGTAGTGGCAGCGACTGATAAAGACGGCGACAACAACGGTTGATGACAATGGCGACGACTAGTCAACGATGGTGGTGACGATTATGGTAGACTACATCATGCATTGCATTTTCTCTGATCCTACAGTACAAGCTCAATCGGTACATGTATCAGTTGATACTATGCACTGTATTTTTTCTGATTCTACAACATATACTCAACTAATACATATATTAGTTTATCCTATACGCTGCATTTTTCATGTTCATGCGATACAAAATCAACTGATACATGTATCAGTTAACACTATGCACTATATTTTTTCTGATCTTGCAATACAAAGTCAACTAATACATGTATCAGTTAGTATACTATGCACTGTATTTTTCTTGTTCCTACAATACAAACTCAACTGGTACATGTATCAGTTAGTACACTATGAACTAGGTTTGTTTGTTTCCCTTCAAGCCCCTCTAGATCATCTTCTCCGACAACATGCTTATTCCTCAAGCACAAACTTATCTTCAATAGGTACAAAACCATTGACAATCGTCCTTCTCACCAAAACCATCGCACCTCGCCGTTAATCAAAACCATCGCCACTCGCCGCCCCCGTCACCACTCGCTACCACCGTCGTCCACTTCTTCATCAACCATCGTCGTCTTCACCTTCCATCACCACCAAATTCGACATCACCGACCACTGCCGATCACTTCCACCTATAGGGGGAGTGTGGGGGGATCAAATCAAGTGAGGGATCCAAATTGGGAAGAGGATTAGGTGGTGGTATGGTAGATGATATTGAATTCAAATTTGAATTAGGAAAAGTAAATGGGTAAAGAACACATGGCAGCGTCGGTATTGATGGTGCGAAATTAGGGGGAGAAGATATCCGAGAATTGGGTCGACGAGAATTAGGAGACCGAATTGAATTAGGAATCACAAAAATTTTGGTAAGTTCAAATTTAAATAGCACCGCATGGATGGAGGTATGCTAGTCATATTTGGACAAGTTCAATTGACTTTGTACTAATCCCATTAAAAAAGTTTAAATGGAAAAAAAAGGACCAAATCTAAAATTTTTCAAACAAAAAAATGGTAGATAGAGTCATTTACAAATTTAGCCCCCATTTAGGATGAGACTTGTTTTATTATTGGTTTATTTCAAAAAAATAAATATAAATAAGTTTTTTAATTTGGGATAAATGTTAATTCTGAATCTTAATTGTTTGTGATAAATATATATTAGTCTTTTCAAGTCAAAGTAGTTTCTTTTTTTTCTTTTAATACTACACAAATGGATATCAACCACACCCCAACCATGCATCTCAATCACCCATATGTGTGTGGGATTTAAAAATAAATAGTTGTGATGCACTTTCAATGGTATATTTATAGTTGGTTTTATGTACACAAAGTATATTTTTATTATAAATAATTGTAAAATTGAGACACTAAGGAAGGGGAAAAAAGAATTAGTGGACAGCTAGCACTATGCTGTTGGAGCCCGTGGGTCCAAGTCAATTTCACTTTGATATTATTAAAGTTATTTATTTTATTATTTTAAAAATATATTTAATTGATCGGGTTAGACATAAGATTAGATTATATATTTTAAAAAATTATATTTTCGTTATTTGAATTGAATAAGTGGTGGAACAATCGTACATCTATTAGATTACTAATATTTTACAAAATGTAGGATATATAATACTTAATAAAATATGGTATTACTAATTCAATCATTATTAGTCTCATAAGACTACTTATCAAGTATGATTATATATCTCCTCATTATTAATCCGATTAGTTAAATATAGCCTAAAGGTTTAGATTATACATACAAAATAAAACTAAATTGATCGAATATGATTTAAGTACACTCACAAATTATATTTATCTTAAGAAATAAACCGTGTTGTACCATTTATTTTTTTATGACAAATGTGATTTCTTTACTAAGTCAATGATATTCAATTAACTCAAATTTTTACATAAATAATTTATATACTAACAGTAATAAAATAATAAAAAATTATACTATCCACATCCTAGTAGGTGATGAATAATAAGTAAAAAGTATATAAATATTTGTGTAAAAAATATTAATATTTATAAAAATAATAAATTTAATATTTAAAAATATATCAATATTAAAAAAATTTATCTCTATTAATTTATTATCTACTAATTAATAAGATTAAATAATAAAATAAACCATTCGATCATAGAAGTAGAACGGAGATGGGCCATACACGTACCAACAGTACAGTGCTTTGGCGCAACCAACACTGAAAAGCCTTATCCAAAAAGCAAGGACAATGTTGCTTAGTGCAATCATTGGGGGAAAGAAATGTTAAACAGTAAGTAAAAATGATATATACCAAAGGCAAAGGACAAAAAATCATAAAGTAATGTGTCACAAATGTTTGTCTCTCTCTAAACTAGAAATGACAATAGGACATGATTGAATGGGATCGAAAATTAATTTTTTTATTTTTATTTTTTATTTAATTAGGATAAAGAAAGAGAAAAATATTTTAAAAATTACAAAGAACGAGATGGGTATATAGATATTTTGAATATAATTTTTAAAATTTTAAAAAATAATATTAATAAAAAATAAATAATAGTTAATAAATTAATATAACTAAATATACAAAATATAAAAAAAATAGAAATAAATATAATATTTTAATATTTTAGA